>JABAJS010007695.1:1566-37532 GCA_018221635.1 Tephrocybe sp. 10521TJB
CGCTACAGCAGGCGGTTTGTGCGGTGCATTTCGTCGGCGCAGAGGTCACTCGCTTGCACGGTTTTTAAAATCTTGGTATTTACCAAGAATTGCCTCCGCCGCCGATGTCCGTGGTTGCTTAACTGAAGACTCTTCAGTCGGAGTTGTCAAGTACCTGGACCTTTAAATTCTCTGGAAATACGCCAGTTTCGCGCTCTTAAACCATACTGATATGATACAAGTGACGCCCACCCGGTGTCAATTCACCCGTGGTCTGTATTTTGTGTGTAAGGGTTTTGGGCGGAATTATAATTAACGGAGCAAGTGGACCTAAACCCGTCTCCGTGCTGTCTTTTAGACGATAAGAGCAGAAAACACAGAGATCCCCTTCAAGCAGTAGAAGGTATTTTTCAGAGGGAGTAGTAGTCTGTATCAATCGTAATAAAGAGCCTTAAGGCCATCATGTCATGTCAAAGGAGGGCAGTGCTTCAGGCTTGCTCCACGGCGCCACAGTCACTTGCCTGCAGCCTCGAAGTGTATGAATTCTTACCTTCCGTCAAAAGTGCTTTCATTCTAGAGAAAATGTGGGCCGACATATCCGGTACTCCAAAAATGCGAGGCTGGCATCCTTCAGGGTATCCTAAAGTCTTCGTGGGGCGAGAAGACACCAGGATTGACAGCGGCTACTTAACACATGGTACACCGAGGGAGAGAAAGCGGAGGACCTGACTGCTGTGGGTAACTTTCCATCCGTACTTTGTCTCTACTTTCCAAAAAGGGTATATACCTTGAGCGGTCTGTTCCTCGAATCCCGAACTCACCGCTGACGCCGTAAGACAGCTGCCATACACACATCCAGGTACGTAATAGAACGAAGGCATAATGCAGGGAGTTAGAGGGCACGAAATACCGTTGATTGACAGAATGAACCAGCTGGAGCCTAGCGTTGCCAGAACTTGTTACGAAATCCTACATAGGCCTCTAGAGGGCCAAAATGAACGAAAACAGCGAAATTTCGGAATCGGAGTTCGGTGCTCTCTTGCTTCCTGCCACCAACTATCTGTCCTTTCTTGCTTGACCCAGATATCCCTATACCCATCATTTCATCTTGTATTCCCTCTCAGCGATTCCCCTTTCCTCCAAGCTCAGCATGCTGGCTCCATCACCCTTTACAGCGACTGAATCCCGCAGCCTCAAAGTATGGCAAAACCCTACCAATGCAGTCAAGGTCGAGAACGTTGCTGTTCGTGGTAGGGTTGTTGTTCCATTTACGAATCTGAGCGTGTTTGAACGCCATTACAGAAGACAGCAGCGAGATCATCGCACTGTTCAACGCGCTCATAGGCACGTGCCGTGCCCGTTGCCGAGCTCTTAATATTATCATCATATTTATTTATGCCCTATATTTACCCAGGACGCGTGAAAAGCTCGCGTTACTTCCAAAACGCGCTAGGCGGTTACCTTGAAATATCTTTTTATGACCAGGACTCTGCCTCGTAAGTTGACAGTAGAGATCATTCGTCCACAACTTTTTCTCACCTATCACATTTGCAGAAAAGCCCTTTGCATGACAGGATATTTCATTCATGGAGCCGATCTGTATGTCATCATTTCTAGCGTCTCATATCTGCGCATATATGCGGTTATCCGCCCTTCTAAGCTTAGGCGCCCGTATTGATGTTTTTCATCGATTAATCTGTGACGTTTTATAGGATGGTTAGTCCAATATCCGCGCCTCTTAACACACGATTGAAACGACCGACCGATGACCGAAGAAATCTGTACGTGCTTGGTTTACCCTTTTCCCTCACAAAGTGCGTTTCTTTCTCTTGCTCGCCTTGTACATTCCTGATTATACCTTGGTAAGGACTGAATTCACGAATCTTTTCTCCCAATACGGAACGGTAGCACATTGTGTGATCTTGGCCACTGTCGACAATTCTTCCCGTCGTCGTGGATTCGTCGTCATGTCGTCTCATGAAGAGGCGAAGCTAGCGATGAGCTCTTTGACTCGAACTCAACTCAAGTGCGTTGGTGATCAGGCAGACTGGTGAAATGTATTAAAAACGTTCTAGGGGACATTGCCTCGACGTATCATGGGCTGTTGTTCAACGCTCTGGAGGTATGAGTTAATTTTTGTTACCATCACAGATTACTCATTCTCCGTTTAGGTTTTCTTGACGGCGGTGATCGTGCACTTCCTCTTGATCCTCGTCCGTCTTCTGGAGGGTCTTTCTCGCCCGTTTCTCATCAAGAAAAACAAGACTCTGGCTCTGCAAATTCCTCTGCGACGTCTATCAACACCAATGATATCGAGCTTGCTTCTTTGATTACCGGTTCTGCCCCGACACCTACTTTGCTTGTTCTGAACCTTCCTTCGCTTCTTTTCTCTCAAACGCAAGACCTGCATCCTCTATTCTACCCCTTCGGACGCATCAAGAAACTTAGCCTTGTCGAGACGCCGTCTGATAATACAACGTCGGTCATCGTGGAATATGAGACCTCTGCTATCGCTCAAGAAGCCAGAGATACTCTTCATGGACAGTTTTATGTTGGACACGAAATTACGGCACACTATGTTCGCCACAAGTCTGCATTCTTGGATCTTGCTCCAGTTTCCGACGCTCCTTATTATAACATCAATGCTTTTCAGACTTGTGATTTTTCTGCTTTGCTCCGGCCCGTCAGCTCGCACTATGATCCATCCCATCAAGCACAACGCTTCAATAACGACATCGGCTTCTCTGGATTCCGAGCGCCACACCCCTCCTCTGGATTCAACTTCCGACCACGCCAAGTTCTGCGATCTAGTTCATTTCCCTCTAGGTAAGTATGAGATTTAGTTTTTTCCTAGCTATCTGTTGATCAATTCAAAGATTCAATGCCGAATTGGCCCCAAGCTCCTGCTCTTGGACCCAATCTTCACAAGTCGCGCCCAATTCTACGCATCGTGGACTTTATTTTTGATTTTGATTAGATGAGAACGTAAGTATGTATTCGGAAGGAACCTTTGTTTTCTGGCCTTCATGATTCTGTAAACATCGCTATTAATAAATGTGAATGTCGATTATAATTGGAACGGGGATGATTTAGTATCGATGACAACTAAGTAACCAGGCGATTCAGAAAGCAATGCATTGGATACAAGCTGTGCATCACGAAGACGATGAAATCAAAAGATGATCCCATCGGCGGCATGGCGGCACCTCTTGACAACATCACCTTCACTCTATCAGACGATATAAACTCTCATGTTACAGAATGATCAAAAAGAGATCCGCAATCTTATAAGGGTTTCTGCAACGTCAGACTCTTCGTTTTTTTGCCCCCTGCGCGGTCCTTTTATCTATGTGGTCGTCCCTGGTGATTGGGCTTCCCATCCTTCTTTCCTTTTTGACTAGCAGTGCCAATGCTCAGGCGGGTACACTCTGGTATGTTGAACTTCCTTTGGCTGGGACAGGAAAAGTTGAATATAATGGCTACAGCAATTCAACCTTATCATGTCCAGCCGCCACTCCATGCTGCAGTACGCTATATTTCAACCGGTTACTTCTAGCCCCACTGACGTGTAATTTATAGGCGAATATGGCTACTGCGGTACCGGGACAGTTAGTCGCTCTCTATTTCGAAACGATCATGGATCATTCTAATGTTACCTTTAGTACTGCTACGGTGGATGTAATCCTCTTTGGTCCCACTCCCTTTCCTCGTGCGCACCGAATCCCGTTTGCGAAGATGCGACGGTATGTCTCCAGTACATGAAATGCTTCGATGGCTGATTGTTCTTCCGCCGCAGTTGACCTTCACCAACTTCGACCGCATCCTTCAGAACGCGTCACTTTATGATGGAAATGCTACAGATTATGGTGCGTCTTCGCGTGTTATAAATTATAGTGGTGATGGACTTCTCATTCTCCTCAGATTGGATCCTCGACGCAGGCAACATCATGAGCATCAACTCGCCTGATGGAGATCTCGTTCTGGTCCTCACGGAAGCGAACGGTGGAACGCTGGTGTCCTCAACTCGTTACGTGCATTATGGAACCATCACGACAAGATGTGAATTTATTGAACTCGCCTCACACTTTACATGGACTAACGTCATTGTTTCAGTAAAAACAGGACGATGGGGAGGAGTGGTTACCGCTTTTATCACGATGAGCGACGTTAGGGATGAGATAGATTGGGAGTTCCCGGGTGATGCAACAACCGAGGGCCAGACAAACTATTTCTGGCAAGGTTATGTTCGTACGTGCTCATTTTATCTCCTCCAAGAAACTCCAAGGCTTATTTGTGGGCGTTTTCTCTTTCTAGCTGCGAACAGTAACGGAGAGGTGGAGACGGGGCTTACGGACACATACGAAAATTTTCATGATTACACAGTAAGCCTCGTATGTCTCTACCTTACAGGATTCTTATCTGATGGAGCGATAGATTGATTGGCAAGCTAAAACCTTAACGTTCTCCATCGATGGAAATGTGGTGCGGACAGTGAACGAGGCTGATACTGTCGACAAATCCGGGGTTAGTCACTACCCTAACACACCATCGAGAATACAACTTTCGTATGTCCAGAGTTGCATCAGTCATTCTAAGTAAAAGGCTCACGTTCGTGATTTAGCATCTGGCCTGCTGGTCTTTCGTCTGAGGCCCAAGGCACGATCGAGTGGGGAGGAGGTATGTACTTCTTTCCTAGATTCATGCCAAGCGGCAATCTCACTAATTGTTTCTCCAGGCTTGATTAACTGGCAAGACCCTGACTATCTCGCCGCTGGCTACTTCTCTGCCATGATCGATTCGGTTAACATTACTTGCGCTGATCAAACGTCTCGCGTGGCTGGCGTCACCGCATACACATACGGCACGAACGCTACGTCTCTGACACCGTCGATCGAACTCGTCGATGGTACTTCTGTCCTCCTCAGCAGCGGCGCGTCCGCTAGTAAGCTGGGGAGGCCTTATTCCTTTCGTGCCACGTTGGTTACTGTGGTCGGATTGATACTCGTGGCTTTGATCCCCTGAGAGGCGTCCTGGCTCTCTCATCCAATCGTTCGTTCTTGATGGCTGACTCCACAGTATACCCATCACTTATGAATTCAGCTGCAGTGAATAGACAGGATGATCTAGAGTACAGTATAAATAATACACCTGGAATTAACCTCCATGTAATAGTATCTATATATGTATACAATACATAGCTCGCACGCGTACGAGAAGTAGACAGTGATAGTCATAAAATACAGTAAATGTCCGAGCACAGTAATGGATTCTAATATGGCGAAACCACCGGTGTTTCCACAAGCTCCCCCTCATCTTCCAAGCTATGATCTGACTCGTCGAACTCGTCGAGCAACTCCTGCGTCTCTTTACTGATGAATTCAAGAGCCTCCCTCCGTGTCCACACTGTGGTCATTACATCCTCGCCATCGATATCCTGGCTCTGAGGCATGGGTAACAGCGTGTCATACCCCATGAAGCTCTGAACCGTCCGTATTCGTGTGTACGTAGCGCGAGTAAGCGTGATTGACTTGATCTTTGTCGTCGTCGCCATAGAATCCAAAGCTCTTGGGCTTCGACCCGGAGAAAGCGCGCGTCCGAAAGCAGACATTGCGGAGATGGGGCCAAGGTGGACGATTTTTGGACCTGGGATATCGTGCGGTGAAGATATGATGTTGTATCCAGGTTGTCGCCCGACTTCCAGCGAAGTTAGAGAGGGAACATGAGGAAGGGAGTGCGGGAAGGATTGGGATGTGCTCAGAAGTGGTGATGAACCAGGAGAACTGGGCGACGGCATGCCCGAAGCACGCCGAGGTTTTGAGAAGACGGAGGAAGAGATGCGCCGACCACGGAAGTCAGTGTGATGTTGTCGAAGGTTGCGATCTAGTTGAATAAGTTTTTCGACTAAGAAAAGCCTCATTTGAAGCATCAGGGGGCTACGATGTAGGCAGAGGAGTTCCAGAAAGGACCATAAGGAATAGTCAATGATCCGGGGGTGACACAAGGAACGAGGATGAGATTGTGTTGTGAAATTGCCTGATATTGAGGGGTGGAATGGGTCAATCTGGATGCTAGATCTTGGCGAATGTGTAGGTGACGGAAAGGGTGATACATCGTTCGTGGTGGCTGCGAAATCGGCATTCCCATCTGACAAAATTTTGACGAGAAGGGCACCTAACCGAGGCCATATTCCGGGGAGACGAGAAGAGATCTCGGACTCGGCACGAACTACAATAACCTTGATGATCTGCAACGCAACAAGAAATGATGGAAGTGGAGATCGCTTTGCGTCATTCGAGCGATTTTTATCTTGAGACCTGGATCTTTCCAGTGGCCGTCGTGTCCTACACGATGACATTGTCAATGCTAGTAGACGAACCCAAGCATTTCCAACTGCATCTCGTTGCCAGGTTTCTGGTCGGCCGTCTCGGTCAAGGATGGCCTCCGTCTTCAGCGACTGGACGAGGGGCAACACTATTCCAGCAAGGTAGTCGTAGGAAGGTGTTCGCTTTTCAACCTCTGCTATGACATCTGCACCACGAAGTAAAACAGTTTGCACCAAGAGTGCCACGATGGAGGGGCGACTTGGCAGTGACAACAGGATGTTTGCGGCAGCTGCTGTTTCACAGGACGACAGAGCAGGTGCACATATGTATGAGACCACAGCCTGCGCAAAGGAGGGTTCCCTGGAGTAGGAGTGATTGGTCGCAAGTTCCGATATGGATCGAAAGGCGTCTGAGAAGTCGACGACTGGTCCGAAGTTGCTGATCAGAGGAGCTAGCTCTTGGAGAAATGCTACAACGACCTTGATGGACGGTGGGTTTTCACGCAGAAAAGTGCTCCGAATGAAATTGGGGAGGAAGTTTGAAATCCCATGATTGATGTCCATTGGGACCTCTTTAAGCATTGTTTTGATCAGCTCCATAGTGCGCAACATAGTGGCTGCAGAAAGTTGCCCGCCAGCACGAGAGAAAGAGATGGCCAAAGCTAGATAGTCCAGCCGCATTGTCATTATATTGCTCTCTGATCGGGACTTGTCCAGCAACCGATTTTCCAATATTTTATCGGACGGTGTTGAATGAATACCGTCGCCGACCGACTCAGAGGCCTTCAGCTTCACAGAGGTCTTCATAAGAAGGGTAGCCAAGGCATCGATTCCTTCCTGCAAGACGGTCCGTGCGCTCGAAGACGCATGATACAAGTGTGGAGCCAAGATGCGTAAGAGACGTAAAAACTGCTCAGCTCGAATGATAGACGGATCATGAGCAATGACGGTAAGAAATAGTCGCACGAAATCGTCCATGCCGAGTCGGCTAGCTTCGTATTCCTCGGGCAAGTCGATGACAATGTGCTGGTTCTCGCCGATGGACTTGTTGCGCCGCAAAAGTGTCAAAAAAGTCTGGGGTTTTTCTTCGGCAGTATTCATGATGAGGGCCTCCCGTTCCTGAAGCCTATTCGCATTATGGATGCCGGCGGCATCTGGGGTTGTTGGAAGTACACCCTTGCGTAGGGCAAAGAATAGATTGTAGATGCTTTTCACAAGGGGTTCAGCATCAATGTGAGGCAATGCAGTGACATGGGCCAAGATGTCCAGTGTCTGAAAGACGAAGGATTCTTGATGAAGGGCATAGAAACGGTTCACCCCGTATTCAATTGCCAGCTTAATGCCCGTATGTGCTTGAGATTCGGTATAAACTTTGAGTATGGCTGGCATAAAGAGGGCGTAGCCACCACCCGAAGTGAAGAGGCGGCGGAACCGGGTACTAGCAACCATTAGAGCTACGATGTGACAGTTATTAATTAGTTCTTTGCATGAAATAACCACACACTCACAAATGATCACTTGACTAACAACTCCAATATCATCGCCATGAGCCAGAAGAATCCGGTTCAACCCATCGACAAGGATGGCCAATTCATTGCGATCATTGAGATGACGCGACATAGAACGGAAAATTTGAGCAATCAACAGGACATGACTTCGGGCAAGCAGAATGGAAAGGGCCGTCAAGCTAGGACTCTCCCTCTCTTTTGGCCGCCCATAGGGCACGAAGTCCGATAGCTCCAAGGGAGATGATTCCAGCAAAATTTTTGTTGGAAGCTCTAGGGGTCCCATACCCTTTCTTACAAGCTGCACATCGTGATGGTTCCGTTTCAACATTGCAAGTAGCAGCATGTTTTGTGAAATACGAATGGTCGTCATTGACACAAGGTCAGGAGGTAGATTTTCGAACGGGTCAGCCCAAAACTTCAGGCTTCGAGGAAACATGGGCCCAGAAGGAGCAGAGGATGGAAACCAAAGGGATCCGGAAGGAATAAGGAAGGAGTCGATCTTTGCACGTCGAATGTCCCGTATAGACATGCCACTAACCTGCGTAGCAAGACGTGAAAGGATTGGGATGACATGAGCAAAGTCTTCCAACGCATCAATTTCCTCGGGCTGTCGAGTTGCCCATTTCAAAAATCCAGCCACATTGTTGAACAAAAAATGGGACATCGGGTATGGCAGGACTCCTTGGATGTGGAAAAACGCTTTGAGAGTTTGAGTTGCTAGCTGTATGTCCTTCTGTTCTCCTGCAAACAAGTCCAACACTGGGCGGCTGATGAGAGTCGGATCATTACGCATGATATCGAGCATCGTTGCCCGAGCGGCTGAGGAGATAGCCAAATTCGAGTCGAACACTAACGACGCCAGACGAGGAAACACAAGGGCGAGGGATGGAACAAAGACGGCTCTCCGCTTCACAGTATGTATGGGACCGCCAGTACTTGAGTTACGCCGAAGCAAGCCAACATCGTTCTTGTCTCCTGGCAAGGGTGTCAACGATGTCAAATCCAAAACGGTGGGCGAGCCAGGTAGTGGGAGGTCTGGCCCAATGTTCTCTAGGCGATCCATTTGCTGAGATGATAGAAGGGACATTGGAATCTTGATCCATTCTCGGTGCTGGTCAACAGGGGCATCATCCTGATCCCATCCAATCTCTGCTAGGCGTTTTCTTAGCTCAGATGGCATACTATCTGTCATATCGTCAGGATCATCCTCCCTGATATAGACACTAGAACCAATATCAGTCGAGACAAATGCGAGTGGTCCTCGAGCCAATTTGAAGGGACGCCGCGCGCGGTCCGCAATAATATGCTGTGAGATAATTTGGTGACGCCAGTTGAAGAGAACTCCGATTTTTTGCACGGCTTTCAGCTTTGTGCCATCGTCAGAACTATACGAAACGATATTAGATAATAAAGTCTCCCATCCTGCAACCGTAATCACCTTTGAAAGTCGACCTCAATAACAGCCACAAGGTCTAATGGCGTCTTTTCGGCGCATTGCATGATGAGGAAGCATACCTACTTCATCATGTTAGATGAGACCCGGCGAAATGTTAAAAGGAACAAACGGCAGCAGTAAGGGAAGCATCTCCGTCGCTTTGAAGCAGACTCCAAAGAAAAGGGGCCAGACGTCGGTATTCAGCCATAGATAGCAACGTCGACATGGTAACCAGAAGCTTTAAGGCCTTGCCAACAAATCCCTTCGCAATCGATGTGATCAGAGCCTCTTTCTGAACGAACAAGGCTACCAAGTCAGCCGAGTTCAGTGTAGTCGATTCATCGGCGACTGAATGCGATTTTTGCAGTGATTTGGACAGGAATACCGTGCTTCGACGCTGGGAAATATGGACTAAGTCAACGCAAAGAATAAAAGCAGAAACTGCTCACCTGTGACGTGGATCGCACTCCATCATGAGCAGCAGCATACAACCCCTGTATTTGACCGATTGTGCTTTTCTCTTCTTCCTCAGGGTCTGGACCTGAACCATCGTCTACATATAGATCGGCGTACCAATCCACAATTCGGATAAGCCATAAGGCACTATAATTAAAGAGATATGAATGTGAATCATTAAGTCAGTAACGAGTAAAGGCTCACGGCTTAAGGGAACGAGTCAACAGCCTCATCTCTCGAAAAAGTACACAGAAAAGTAGCCGCTGAGATGGAGCTGTCAATGTTGCGCGCTCCTAAAATTTCTGTGTCGGTACAAGTGCCATTGTCGATATTGGGATTGCTTACTCTAGCTTCAAGCAGGATGGCAAGACGTGCTTCCAAAGCTATGACAAATTTCGATGTTTCCACCAGGAAGTTGTCAGTGTGCTTCATGACCATCCGGGCAAGTCAGCAGAGAAATGACATTCAAGACATAAAAAGCTCACCGAAGACGTCTCCTTCTCATGACGCGCAGCTTGGATACAACTAATCAATTCAAGCATAACCACAGACTGCCCCAACCTAGGCTTCAGCCAGGTTTTACGGTCCGCTTCTGGTACTCTCTTGCCGCCATCGCTCATCAATGCCACAGACACCATCTCTGCATCCCGTATCCAGAAATCTGGCAGGAATTTGGAAAGTATCACGATTACGCAGAGATGGTTGACGACAGTGAACTCCTTCGACGAGGCGGCACACAGAAATAGAGGTTTGTAGAATATTTGAGGGTATAAACGTGCAATGGTATCCAGGAGATTTGTAAGAGGGATGCAAGGATACGGTGGTGGTCCTTCGACGAGTTTCTGGTATGATGTTAGAAGAGGTCATGCTCAGTGTTGGATAACGGCTCACGTCGCACAATAATGGAAGAGTAAAAGCCACCAGGGGCTTTCTAATCTCGTCAGGAAGAAGTCGAACCAGGGACGCAATTTTGAGAATAATATTTGACCAGTTACCTTTCGAAATCTAAGGAGTGATCACGGTTTGTAAACAACACGCAGTAAGCTGGCGGCTCACAAAGACCTGCAAGGTTGAATCAAGGCATGACTTCCAGACTGATGATCCTCTGTGCCATCGATGCACCAGGGAAAGACCCCATCGCGTCGGTTCTTTGGCTCTGTCCATGCAGATCAGCTCGAGGACGGCCATTACGATGTTCTCCCGGGCGTCAGGCTTGACAACATTTCCCAGCGCATCCATGTCCGGAATAAGTCGCTCTTGCATCAGTTCAGCTGCACATTGTGCTCTCTTCAGAGATGCAGCTTGATCAAGAGGTACACAAAGGAGGTTTAGTAAGGCGTGGCTGAGACCATTGAGTGTGCGGGCATGAATCGCCGATAGCAGGGGCGTAAACTTCGTATCCTTAGGGCTTTTCACCCAGTATTGCTGAAAGTCCAACGTCAGACGTTTAACCAACCATTTCAACACCACCTTACCTCGACAACATTCTGGAAGAGCCATATCCTACTATCGTTGGTACATTCTTCTAAGCAACGTGACAGTGCTTCCAGAAGAATGGCCTCTCGTACGAGATTCTTGTCGTCCTTAGCAGAAGAAACCACGTTGTATTCTTCTTGCACAAAATTTGCTTCCAGCTCGCCGCAACAGCCATCACGGACTTTTGATATTATATCCATAAGAAGTGGAACCTCTTCCTGAGCAGCTGTGGAATTTGATAATGGTCGCAGGTTGGGAAGGAGAGAGAAGAGACCATGTGCCAGAGATTGAAAGCATTCTGGTGTAGATATCGCATAGTTAGTGTCGGTGGGTATGATGAGTCCCCATAAAATGCTGAGAATACGGGTGCGCATTGAGGATGGAGGGATGAACGCCGCCTTACAACACCAGAGATAGCGTTCGACACCCATTCCCTAGATGAAATCGAATCAGACAAAACCTGAAGGATGTGAGTAATTAAATTAACCTCATTATGTGGTGCCCAAGAGCGGGAAATTAATTCGAAGGCCTCGATTGCAATCCATCTTTCTTCATCCAATTGAGTGCCGTGCTCCATGGAGAGGAAGGGGGTTAATAAGGTTGATAGAATGAGCGATTCCTGCGGAAGAGTACCCTGAAGAGCTTTTCTATCTATCGAAGGGGTGGCATGATTTAACAATAGCTGGTAAAGCGGCTTCACAGATGGCACGGTGCGGTACGTCACCGTCAGGGACTGAACCGACTGTGGACGACGCAATTCGTGTTTCTTGTGCATATGTGGGTGACTAGCGGCGACACTCGAGGTACCCGTCGAAGCAATAGATGTGTTTGACATGAAAGCCAGGTGTAGAGAAGACCCTGCCGCACTAGAATCGACCTTTACTTTCTGTGGTTCAGCCATCCGTATAGACCAACAAACTTTTTCCAACTCCTGAGCAATTTTTCGAGCACCATCAACCTCCCGAGCGTGTTCCACGACTTGTCGAAAACCCAAACGCGCCAAACGAAATGGCTTCTGCACTGGAGCCTGGCTTTGACCGGGGAGTGTCTGGGAAATCACTGCGGGCGCTGGAGGGGTGGCTGGGCGGATTGGAATAGGAAGGACGTGCTGCCGCAAGTGATCCCATCGTGCTCGGGAGCTGGATGTGCCAACCGTCGCGTCTGGAGTGGTCGGTCGAGTAAACTTGAGTGGCGTTGGCTTCCGCTTTCGCTCGGGTACAGGACTTGACGTTCGAGACGTCATATCGTCTCCATCAGCTGCTTTAGGGCTCTCTGATAACTCGATCCCAGACCAAATATCCTGGCTTGATCCTGCGACGGCCTTCTCATTCTCGATAATTTGTTTTAGGGTGGGAGGCTTTGATGGAGGAAGACGCGGTTGTGGAGCTTCAAGGGAGGGGGAAGAGGACCGACCAAGAGCTTCAAAAGAAAGAATACGGCGTGGATTTTTCTTGCCATCACTCGGAGCCATGTACAGTAAGAGAGAGGCTTGACACAGCAGGGTGACGATGATCAAGATCGACAAATAGTGGACAAATAGATGCACATCCTTTTTGAGCGCGTTCACGCGTTCGATTCGACAGCTCAGCTCATAACACGAGCCGAGCAAGACCCGAGGTATTATGCTGGTATCTGTAGGAAGCCCGGGACAGGAAACTTGCCCATACTAATACCTAGTATGCTTACCAGATGATAGATCTGCTCGAGATGTCCCAGAGACGCATAACTGCTTATCTGGGCACAGCACCTCAAATCTGGGTATCCCTAAGAAGAATATAGGGAATCTCGCGCCCTAAAATCTGGCTTATCTCCATCAAGAATCGTTGACACAAGCTTCCAAGCCCCTCTGACGACGTAATCTAGCCCATATCTAAACTCGGTACCCAGTTTTGTCTTGCTCGCTACACTTGCACTTTTGTCAGAAACACCATAACTATGGGTACTACGAAGCCTGAGCCTGGACAGAATCTACGGCTTAGCAAGGCCAAACTTGTGACCGATGAGGAGCTCCTCGCGTCGTTGGGATATAAACAAGAGTTCAAGCGAGCGTTTACACCACTGGAGGTGAGCTTGGGAGGGGAAAGTTACAGGGTTCTGATGAAGGTTTGTGACTTAGGTTTTTGGTATTGCGTTCTCCATTATTGGGCTCCTGCCGTCCATCGCATCTGTCTTGTTTTATGCGATACCAAATGGCGGAGGACCTTCTATGGTCTGGGGGGTGAATCATTGCTTCCTCCAATGGTTTCTTTCCGTGAATGACCTACCTGGCCACTGCAGTGGCTCGTTGCGAGTATCTTTGATTTGGCTATCGGACTATCCATGGCTGAATTGGCTTCCGCCGCGCCTACTTCGGGTGGGGTGCGTATTACTGCCCAACAACCTATGTGACAGACTCCATCTCTGAATTTCTTGTTCTACAGCTGTATTTCTGGACATACAGCCTTTCCTCTCCGCGATGGAAGCGATTGCTTTGCTGGCTAGTGGGATGTCCGTAATTAAACACCTAGTTGATTCTAACTTTTTGATCTCCTGACTCTCCCTTGCAGATGCGAACACGATCGGGTGTATCACAGCTGTATCTTCTATTGACTGGGGATGCGCCGTGCAGGTTATGGCAGCGGTTAATATCGGATCTGGAGGAGAGTTTGTGGCGAGTGCTGCACAAACTTTGTATGTTCGCTTTTCATGACTGAGGCGTTCCGAACGTGACAAAACATCATTACTATATCCGATCTACCACTAGCAGTGGTGTTTATGCTGGGATTGTTGTGGCTCACATAATCATTTGTTGCCTTGCGACAGCAGTTCTTGCGCGTCTTCAGACGGTGTACGTCACTTTGAACCTTCTGTAAGGTGCGTTGTCATATGGCCTTTTCATCGATCTGATACTTTATCAGGTTGTGTCTGGCCGTTATTATCGCGTTACCAGCAACTACTCCAGTCGAATTCAAGAACACAGCCAAGTTCGCGCTGTGGGATTTCACCAACTGTACGTAAAGGTTTGGTTTTCTCGCTCCATGTTCACCGGGACGCTTCAGTGAACTCATGGCCCAAAGGATTTGCATTCATCTATAGTTTTAATGCACCACTTTGGACTATCAGTGCGTATTTTAAGACTTATAGCCTTCTGGGTTGCTTGAGATCTTCTTTCTCAGGCGGGTATGACTCAAGTGTCCATATCAGCGAGGAGGCGACCAATGCGGCTATTGCAGTGCCATGGGCAATTACTTTGGCTATTGCTATTGCGGGTATCGCTGGGACTGGTGGGTTTCTAGGACGATGATTTTCGTCTTCGAGTTCTGAATGAGCGATACATATGTAGCCATCAACATGTCATTAGCGTTCTGCATGGGCACTAATATGCAGGCACTAAATGATAGCAAGCAGCCGATGGCACTAATATTCTTTCAGAGCTTTGGGCAGAAGGCGACGTTGGGTGTTTGGGCGGTAGTCGTTGTCGTTCAGTCCGTTTTTCCTTTCCTTTCCTTTCGGTCATGAGTAATACTGAAGTGGGGATGCAGGTTCATGATGGGCTCGAGTATGGTATGTACGGTTCGCGTATGAACTTTGAGGATGTAGATTTATCTCAGGAGGATAGTTACTCGCGGCAAGCCGCCAGACCTTTGCTTTCAGCCGTGACTCCGGTACGTATATTGTATATTATATCACGAAAACAAAACCACTAAAAACAATCTTTCAAATACCAGCCCTCCCCTTTTCCTCTTGGCTTTATCGCATGAACAGCTTTACCGGGACTCCCGTAAACACGGTGATTTTTGACGGCTTCCTCGCCATTCTCTTTGGGCTTCTCGCATTCGCGGGAGACCAGGCTATTAACGCAGTGTTTGCTATTTCGGTCGTAGGCAATTATATTGCTTATGGCATTCCTATCGCGGCGAGGTTCCTTGGACAAAATGACTTTAAACCAGGGCCATTTAAACTGGGGGCTTTTGTGCGTCATATCCTTTTCTTTGGTATGTAGGAAGGCAACTGAAACATAATAGAGCAAACCAGTGGCTGTGGTAGCCATCGCGTTCATGGCCCTCATGTCAATTGTGTTCTTCTTCCCTTCCTATCCCGGGGCGGGTGCGTCGGATATGAATTATACAATTGTAGTTCTCGGGGGTGTGATGGTACTCTCGATGGGATGGTTTTATTTCCCGAGGTATGGGGGCGTGTACTGGTTCAAGGGGCCCGTAGCGAACATTGGAGATGGTGCGATAGGCCAGAATGGGGGGGATTTGATAGAGGATAAGTCATGAGGAAGGAGGAGGGAGAAGTAGGTCATGTTATATAGATTGAAGTCAGGGCACCATCGCGAAGGAACGCGCCGATACTTACCACTCAGAGGTGGATAATTTTCAGATTAACACTGAGAGTACGTGTCCGCATCACAATGAGGACAAGAGCTTCCACGCGACTGCACCATATCAATGTCACGGGTTGATTTTCATATATGTGAGTACGGGCATTTGTAGACTGAGGATAGATCATTTTTGTGACTATTGAGGAGATAGGACATCATTCTCGACCACATATTTCATCTCCTTCTACTCCTTCAATTGATACGTACAGCTTGGATGAGATGCATTGAAGATGGTTCATTTAGAAAAAATAAAGGGTGGGGTGAGGTCAAATCGACTCATCGTCGCTCGCTGAGAAGACATATGGAAAGTTTTCCTCGGGGGACGAATAATCCCAAGCCTCGATTTCTGGAGAGCTATCGGGGGAAATTCTTCCTGCATCTGTCAAGCACAAGGTCCCTCCGACATCTTCCTGGACGTGCCACTCGACCTCCTGGACAGTCTCCCGCAGTTTTGCAGCGGCAGCATCGGAATCACTCCCATTGAATTTTCCTCTCAAAATATGAATTCTTTTCAGTCTCGGCCCACGACTATGACGCTCTCGAAGACACCTGACCAGCGTGTCGATCGTTTTCGCATTGAAGATGGAGCCTTCAATGATTAGTGTTCGGAGGCGCTTGAAACTCGATCTGACGCCTCCGTCCACTGTTACGGGATAAGTCTTTTGCAATGCCTCGAAGAATGAGTACATGGATTTGTTCTTGATGTGGATAGTGCTTAATGATTCTAGGTTGCCGAATGTTTCAAGCCACATTTTTTTGGTGGGAGTGTGGTCGTCAATAAATAAAACTTGCAAGGCTGCCAGTGACAAGTTGTCCAGTATGCGATAAATGGGCACGCCTGAGCTGGTGATTACTCCATGAGCGTAAGCTGAAATGTGGACGTCGGGCGTTTCTAGCAGAAGATTTCGGGAATGTATACTATTCTTCGCCCAGAGATCAACGAAGCGACGTCCGACTCGGATACAAACGGGCTGAATCCTGGCCCCAAGTATATTGCATAGTGATTGGATGCTATCTTCGCGGTATGAGCGACTGAGTTTGAGAGAGACGCGCGAAACGGTGGGAAGTATTATCTGGGAAAAGATTACGGTGCACATAGAGCCAATAATCTCCACAAACTGTAGATGTGGAAGTTGTACAAGCCTCCCTGCGGATGAGGCATCAACTTCTTCATCAATACAAGCATCTTCGAGCTCAAGCCTTTCGAGGTTTGGCGTTTGCTTCAGCAATTCGAGGAGCTGGGAAAAAGATAGACCGTTTGCATTGTGGAGCCCAGTCATTTTAAGACCCTTTAATTCAGGCAGTATGGATGTATTACTACCAATCTTGCAGGATTCAAGTTCCAGGTCTTCCAGCCGCGGTGCAGTATCCGCAAATAAGTGGTCCGGGAGCGTTACAGTCTTCTTCGCGTACTGCATTCGCATTTTGAAAGTCTCAAGAAGGGGGGCTGCCTCTGCTTTAGCGAAGGCTTTACCGAGCTTATTCCAATAAAGACCGCCTGACGCAGAGAGGCTGAGTTCTCTAATTCGATGAATTTCTCTCAATGCCCCGCGAAACCCTTTTGAGCTTTGCCTGAAAAGATACATATTGATGTATAACGGCAAGACCCCGGAGCGAGAAATAACGGTTTGTAGTGTATCAAGGCTGGAAATGTGATAGAAGGTCCACAAGGCCGGACATTCGAGGGCGACGCGACGCCATTCGGTGCAGACCCTTGTGACCCGAAGCCAAGGAGTGGGTTTGGGTCGTTCCACGGTCAAGTCCCGCTTGTTGTATATCATCTTGTTGTATACCATCTCAACTCGTTCCATGGACAAGTCCCACTTGAATATCTTCGCCAAGAGCTCTGCAGGAAGACGCGAAACATTAGAGAGTGAATTATGCCGCTTTTTGAGAGTCAAGATGGTTTCCTCCATCAGGTCAACATCACGTCGAATCTGGTTGTAGACCTCCTCTTTGGTTTCTCTGCTGCTGCGGCAGGAGGCTTCCTTACCACTACTGAGAATTTCAATAACGTCTGAGGTTAACTGAGGTTAATAACTTGTCAAATTTATTTCAGGCACTACCCCTTACCGCGAGACAGCATTATGTCTTAACTTGTTAATGTGTTTGATAGTCGACGGCAAAAGAAGGTGAGTACTAGTAGTCTGATAGAGAGGGGGTGTTTTGTCAAAGTCACCTGAGATAAGATAAGATACTAAGACATGATAAGATAAAGAGTGAAGGTCCCACTCACCGAAGCCTAGAACTAAGGACTCAATCCCAATTTTGCGACTGTCTACCTCCAGGTCCAGATACAGACACACAAAGCACGCACAAGCTCCAGGTCTTGCGAGAAAGGCAGAAAGCCTTATGTAGCGAAGTCTTTGAAAAACACTTGGTGCGCCACAACGAAATCCCTGCCATAAACACTCAACTTGGAGGAAATATTTTCTGGATAAGTCTCTTGTACTATAGGATATATGCCTATTGTACTGCCATTAAGCTCGCAGAATATAGGATTGGTTAACGTGGTAGACCTCTGCTTCATCCATCAAAATGGCACCACCATCCAGTATTGAACTCAACCCGCAGCTTCTTGACGCCGTGCAGAGAAAGTTCATTTATTCCTTAATTACGCAGGTGAAGACTCTCATACAGGTTTTCCGAAAGTTGTCTTCGATTTGTGGCTTCAATATATTTGATGAAATCTACAGGCGCATTGATGTACATAGAGACAGCCTACATCGTGAAAATACACTACAGAGACGTTGATTTAGGAGATGAGCGGCACATGGCCTTACGCAAGGGCGCACAAGGCCATCTGGTAAGCCTAGATCCAACAATAAATTGTCCTTCTAATATTCAAACTTTCTTCGTCATTGTACTTATATCTTTCCAATACCTCAACTACGATAATCGCCATTAATCCTGACATATTCCTGTCACAAAGCTTGTCAGTACACGTGCATAATGAAGAGTTCACGAAAGCTCACGTAGCTGAAATCACAAGTCCAATATGTTGCCTCCTTGTCTCCCATGCCTAGCCTGACCTCAATACCAAACTCCTCCTCACTGAGTATCTCCTTGGCCCGTACTTCGTCCACATTCTCAGGTTCACCATTGACGAGTACAGGGAGAGGTGCACTCCCATCAACAGGGATAAATGTCACAGAGACGGCGGTGGGCTCAATCACAGCAGGGGTAGACGTGCTTGGGAGGGGCGCGAGAGGGATTGAACCGGTGGCGGCGAGGATGCGGCCCCAACTGTTAAATAGAGAGGATGGCATATATCAACGTTACTGAGGATTCATTAGGATGGCGTACTTCGCGTCTTCGCCATAGAGAGCAGTCTTCACAAGGGCAGATGTGGAGATACGGGATGCAATGCTGTGCGCGTCCTTGTACGAATTTGCTTCCTGTGATTAGAGTTAACTCTCAAACTCTTAAAGATGATAGCCGTACATACCTTGACAGTGACAGTAACGAATTTGGTGGCACCCTCGCCGTCGCGAACGACAAGCTTGGCCAGGTCTACAGCGAACGAAGTCAGTTCTGTCTTGAAGATATCGTAGCTTTCCTTGTCCGTAGCTTCGTCGATCTCAGCCACGTCCTTTTCAACAGCCGCACCGTTGGCAAGTACAACAATAGTGTCGTTGGTTGACATGTCGCCATCTACACTGATTGAATTGAAGCTCCTCTCCACCGCGTACGTCAGGGCACTCTGCAGGCTCCGTGGGCTGACTGGAGCGTCCGTCAAAATGCACCCAAGGAGTGTTGCATGTAATGATTTGGGTGCAAAGCCTGTGGAGGCAGGACCCATATCTGGATGAATCATTCCTGCACCCTTGTCCATGCCAGCCATGCGGTATTCTACGCCGTTGATGGTAAAAGTCCGCGCACGCAATTTGGGAAATGTGTCGGTAGTCATGAACGCATTCGCTGCACGCTCCCAGGCGGCGAAATCCGCTGCAAGAGAGGTCGGGGCTTGTGTTGTGATACCATCGAGAATTTTGGCGATGGGGAGGTTTTGTCCAATGACTCCTGTGGACATCACGAGCGTCTCGTGGTCTGGTTTGTCGGAACGAGATGGTAGGAGAGCGTCAGTCGCACGGACCATGGCCCAGGCATCCTTCAGACCCTGTTGTCCTGTGACAGCGTTGGCGCAACCACTATTGACGACGATGCCACGAGCACGGCCGCCGTTGGCCGTTAAGATCTCGTCTGAGACGAGAACGGGGGCAGCTTTGAAAGCATTGCGAGTGAAGCACGCGGCAGCAGATGTTGGCCTGTCAGCTGTTGAAAGTATAACGCCAACGTCTAGGGCGCCGGTCTTTTTCACTCCAGCGTGTACACCAGTCAAGAGGTAGCCCGCAGGAAATGATGATGAAGGGATGAAACCATGGTGGTGAGCTTTTGACGGTGTGGCCTTGATGGTTACGGTCGAGCTTAATCGTTTGAAAAAGTGGGACATGGTGGCCAATGGCAAGAACTCTCCCAAAAACTTCGCATCTGAAGTTCATACTGTCACGGCACAAATGACTCGAATCAGTCACTACATTTACGCTACTGGCGAGACTATCTAGCATGTCTGTAATGTGTATTTCTAGACCGTCCGCGCTGTGCAGTTGATAAACCCGTACAGCAGCTCATGTAGTCTCAGGATTGATAACACTGGCCACTGGAAACTATAAAGACGATACGCCCATCTCTCTCCCATCGCTCCGTTACTCTGGTGGTCGAAACACAACCACAGAGTGCAACACGATTGCTGCATCGATGGTGAAGAAAACCGCTTGGCATTTTTTTCGCGCTTTATGTTCTCAGTCACGTGCGACCATTACCGCGTGCTGATCCGAGTCAGTGTCACTTCTACTTAAGCAGACTGCATCCCGCCAGCCCTATTTGGGTACCATTGGCATCCGTCGACAGGGTAAGGCAAAACAATTGCCTTTGCCCTTCCTATATCACACTGCCTATGGGTGCCCGAAAGCTATTTTATATTGATTCTCTTCCCAACCCGAGAGCTAGCTTACCGGATTCAGCGCAGTTTGAGGCTCTAGGCGCGGGCATGAATGTACCATGTTCGGTCTGTTATGATTGTTGGCGGAAGATGATGACCAGGTCCAACAGGCGGTATGGCTAGCTAATCATAGCAATACATAGACGGTTACATGATCACGTCAAGTCTACCAAGAGCTTCAGTTTGCGACATTTGAAACATGCTGCGAGGAACCTCTTGACGTACAATGAATCCAACCGCGGACTTCTTTCAACCTTACAGTGAAGTGGATTGGTTGTTACTAAGTACCCACAATAAGTACCTATATATGCATATGTCCATCATCTCAACTTATTCTTATTCAAGGCGAAGTATCATCCTTCGCAAGAATGATTGCAAGGTCAATTATTAGGTGCCTTCAGCGGGTTCAAGGCCGGGAAAAGTAATATATTGGTCTTACAGACCCTGCGAGTTGGTTTGTGGCGTTCGACCACAGGCAACAATTACCAATGATGTTATATGCAGCAGATTGGACGTTTTGAACGTCTCTATCGTCATAAATGATACTCCAAGGACTGCATCAACCGTGTAGGCCGTACAACTCACGCAGGTCGCGCCGGAAAGTCAATTCCGATGGTCACACAATATGATGCAGAGGGCATGCTGCGCCTGTAGATGGTCCCCGACTGAATACTATAGTTATAGTATCCAACCGATTCAGAATCGCTGCTCAAAGAGCGTGCACATAAAGTTGGCAGAGCCGCGCACAATCAGAGGGAAAAGAGCAGATCTCAGGACGATGCACGAAAACGGCGACATAAAGGCATCAGAGGACGACAAGGACCGGGACGATGACACTGCCGAGGCGGGCATGTGTGGATCCGCAAAAAGAAACAAACGTGTTGATTGAGCTACAAGCACGATCATACAAGGTTCGAGAAGGTTGTATCACTGGTATTTGCCATGTCCAGGTAGTAATGCTCTTTGGTCGTTCGTAAGTATTAATGATTTCTGTACTTTTAACTATCGTGTAAAACTCCTGAATCTTATGTGCGCCACTAACTATGCAACGAAGGCGGCTATAAGCTTGATAAATGCCGTGTTTACCACTAAATGTCAGGCCGTGTGGCGAAATGGCATCGCGTCTGACTACGATTCCGGAATCAGGAGATTGCAGGTTCGACCCCTGTCTCGGTCATAGCATAGGCTTTCTCGTTTTCCTACGCGTAACACTGTACTCAAACGAAACGAAAACCATATTTGACTTTATTGAAGATCAATGAATAGCCAGAGACACTATCTTTTTACAAGAGGTTGATCAAGTTATAGCTAGAGATTTTCGAGAGGAACCGAGTAATAGCAAGACAAGTACTACGCAACATCAGCCTGCATGGGCGCGACCTGCCCACCTTTCGCTGCAGTAGGTGTAAAAGTGTGCCAGCGATCATTGAAACGAACATCTAAGCATCGTGTTATGAGCGTTGGAAAGATGGCGAGCAATGAAGGGTGACATACCAAGAGGACGACCGCCATACATATATTGCTGGAACTTGGCTGTAGCATAATTAGTCAGTACGAAAAAGGAGGAAATCAGGCTCGACAAACCGATAGCAGTCTCCGCCTCGGCAACTTGAGCAAACTGAACGACGCCGCATCCCTTCGAACGTGCACCGTCGAACAAGATCTCAGCTAGTTCAACTTGTCCAGTAGTCTCAAACAACTCAACCAAGTCTTCGTTGGCAGTTGACCAGGGCAACTACGGCAGCACGTCGTCAACATCGCCAGCCACTTGCAGAGTGCTGACGCAAAAACTCACGTTGCGGACCATGATTTGCTGGCTCGGCTCTGCGTCAGGCAGGCCATACCCACCGGGGCCTCCACCGCCGGCATAACCGCCAACGCCAGGTCCATGCCCTCCACCATAACCTCCTGCTCCTCCGCCATAGCCAGTATCCATACGCATCCCTGTGCCTCCGCCTGAAGCAGCGCCTCCTTGGTCTGGACCAGAATAATCCGCATAGATATCCTGATTTGAGAAATCGCGGCCTGCTCCACCGCCGCCGCCAAAGCCACCACGGAAACCCCCTCGCAAACCACCGCGCAAACCACGACCGCCAAGTCCACGAGGTGCGCCGCGGAAGCCACCGCGGAAGCCACCAGAACCAGAGAGGCCGGCATAGCGATCCTGAATACGGATGATACATTCATCACTTTCAAGTCACTAGAAGAAATGCCTGAATTCATTCATACCTCGCGGACCTCAAGCGTACGGCCGTACCAGTCGAAACCATGGTACATACCTAGATAATCAACAGGCTAAGAAAGCAGTAGTGTGGAGAGCATGGGACTCACTGATCGCCTGTTGGGCGTCTTTCGCGGTTTCAAACACAACGGTGCCGGATCCCTTGGGGCGCCCATCAGCACCAATGTTGATATCGGCACGAATGATGTTGCCAGAGGTGCGGAAAAGGTCTTTCAAATCCTGCCAACCTGCTTGATAGGGCAGCTAACGGTGTGAAACAAGTTTATTGCAGCTCAAGCTCCCAGACGAAAAAGGACTCACGTTCCCAACATAAAGTTGGTTACCAGGATTGGCCTGGCTACCGAAATAATTATGGGAAGGAGGGCGTGGGGGTGGAGCTGCATTCAGGCCCTGACCAGCCATCGCCATACCTATTTTACCAGGGACAGGGGTTGCACCAAAGCGAGCCTCGTTTTCACGGTCCTACATGTTGAATGTCAATACATCTATAAATTGGACAATGTAAAGCCAAAGACCTCTCGAATGAAAACGGGCCGTCCTAGAAGCGGCTGCTCGGACAGCTCTCGAATAGCACGTTGGGAGTCTTCTTGAGAGGCAAATTCGACGATTCTGGACAGTTGTTAGACAGTGAAGGGTTAAATTCAGGGAATAACTTACCCGCAGCCTTTGGAGACTCCGGTGGGCGTAACGAGGACTTCGGCGAATAGGACCTCACCAGCTGCCAACCCCAAAAGAAAAACTCCCATCAATATCCTCTCGACAACTCAACCATTCCAACACAAAAATGAAAGAAACACTGATCCTCGCCATACCACTCACGCTCCAGCTCCAGTCCGTCGGAACACCAATGAGGGCAAGCGCACACACGTTGGAAAGTAAACTCCAAAAACTCCACATCGTTCCGCATCAACACATATCTGCCGCTCCGGCTCTGCGGCTAACACCCTCAAAAACCAAAAACATGCACAAAAAACTAATCTGAGATTCCCCCACCCACCTCCCCTCATGAATTCCATAAGGTCCCTGTACTTGACGTCGTAACTGAGGTTACCGACATAGACCCGGTTTTCTCTCTTGCTGACTTTGGCAAATTCGACAGCCTCTTCATGTTCGGCGTTCATTGGACCTCCAAGGGAGCGAGAGAACGTATCCACGCCCTTTCGGTCACGACTGCGCGAGTGTGTTCGTGAACGAGAACGAGGAGAACGTGACCTTGAACGGGAGCGGCGGCGACTGCGACGAGGAGACGCAGAACGGCGTCTAGAACGGGAAGGACTCCTAGTACGCGAGCGCTTACGACGCTGGTAGGCAAATTTGAGCTTCATAATTTGAGCTGTTTTAAGATACTTACGTCGCCGCCATTACGTCTGTCCGGCTCCCAGTGGTCGCCTCCCCCGCGTCTGGAGCGACCTGTGAATGTGTAAAAAAAAAAAAAAAAAAAAGGTAAAATTGAAGCGAGAACAGAAAGTGACGAAGACGCACCAGACTCCCGTCGGTCGCGGTCACGGTGGCTATCCTTGTCGCGGTCGCGTCTACCTCCTTCTTTGTCGCGGTCTTCACGGTCCCTGTCCCTGTCCTTATCACGGTCATAGTCACGATCCCTATCTCTTTCACGGTCTCGGTCTCGGTCTCTGCCGCTCACAGGTGGTATGATTGCCTTCTCCTCTGTATCCTCCTTGTTCTGCATATCGACGTCCATCTTGCGTGTGACTGATTAGTGCGCTGGCAGTGAGTAAGCTATGAGAGGGACGTGTTGGTTAAAGAAAGGAAAATTCTCGCACTTGACTCAGTTTCTCAAACATTACATAATCAGCACGCGCCTCCGAGTCCGAGAATCTCTCTTAACGACCTTACATACGCATACGCAGCAGCTGTTATATCATATTGATCGATTTCCTTGACTGCCAGCTGGACTGCAAAAATGCGCTCCAGAGCTATTGTTGACCCCATCCAGTCTTGACAACATTCCAGCAAGCTCTCTGAGTCTTTGGGTCTTTCCATAGGGTTCCAGGTCTTCCTTCACATCGTTATGCCAAATATACGTCTTGCATATGCACTTGGTCGCACTCAGTGTTCTCTTATCAATCAATCTTGAACTTCTTGGGAAAGCCCAAATGGATTCTAGTCAGCCGGTTAGGTTTGAACACGTTGCATCTGGTGGCGATTGACAAGGACATGTGCATGTGCAGGCTCTTTCGTATCACGGACCCGGTTGTGACGTGTCAAAGAGCTTTTGAATTTTATCTAAATCGAAGGTCCCAGAATCGTCGTTAATACCATATGTCCATGCAAAGCTCAATCACTCTTAGTGCTACTTCAGCTTGCACGACATTCAAGTTCGTAACACAATCGAAGGAGGTTTCGAGCCGCACATTGGGCCTTTCTGTGACTCGAATACTGGGGTCCCTCGTTCAACTACCCTTGAATTGCTGTTCTATTCGGCAGCGACGCAGGAACAAATTATGGCCACTTTCATCCCTGATGATCCCTCCACACCTCTTAATACCTCGAGAGCGCGCGACGAACGTATATAAACGTTGACGTGGAGTCAATCTAGCACCCCCAAGAATAGCTTTGTGTTTTTTTTTTTTTTTTCGAAATGGGGAAGATCGACTTTTTTGACCTGGACCTTTCTTCCCTTATTTAATAATCTCGAGAGCACCTAGGCTCACCTTGATCGTTCATTTTCACAAATCTCAAATAACTCACTTCTTGTTTCCTCTCCGGCTTCCCCGGCACCTTCTGCAGTCTGCATTCATCCTTTCTCTGATTCACCAACCACCCGATCGGCTCGTTTTCACACATGGCCATCCCCTGACAATGTCAAGATTCTCGTGCGCAGATCATATCAGTGTTTCATCTTTACCGCTATTACTGGTTCACATTTATCCTTTCTCCGATTCACTAACCACCCGACGAGCCGTTCAGTGCTATCCTACCTGCTGGAGTCTTCTTGGGTATCTCAAGAATTGATCCCTTCTATCTCACCATCCTGAATCCAGGATATACCACCATAATCGTAATTTTTTCAGCTTGCGATCAATCTCAGGTTTCAATTCTATCAACCCTCAACCCGCCGTCAATGATAGGTCTTGGCCTCTTGCTTAGGCCTAACCTTTCGCCCATTTACGCCTCCTACACGCAGTCCTCCATGTTCTGGACGAGGATCCGCATCCAATCAAGACTTTTCATAGATGCCTCTACGATTGCCTCTTCGGTCGATGGCGATGCTCAGGTCCACCACCGTGTTCCTACATTAGGCTGTTTTTCGCCTCTTGAACGTTCGACTAGAGCTCCTTCAGAATAGCCACGCACGTAAAGTCAACATGATTGTGGAGCTCGCTGAAGGCGTTAGAACACTTTCATATACCCGTTTTGAACAGATTATTTTATCACCAATCGACGGCAAATCGGCGAAATTTGGGGCCATTTGACTTTCTTACGCCGTGTGGAATGCTCACTGGCATTTGAGATTCTGAGGCCACCGATTCTGCGCTCAAAGGTGACGCTTGCGAAGTGGCTCGAGGAAGGTGGACGCTATAATCTCGTGCAGCGTGCCTTGATTAACGGAACCGGGAAACCCTGCCTTTGCCCCAGTCGTTGGAGGAATATTTGTTAATACTGTGCACAAATATACCTACGTTACCGCGATACCAGCCAATATCACTAGTGTAAGTATATTATTGTCAGCGCTGGTAACCTTGTATTGTTCCGACTGTACGTTGAATGGTCGTCGTTGCACCAGTGCTGGTCAATTGTGACGTCACTTGCATCAATGCGTGAGACTAGTTCTGCAAATCTGCAAATTGGGAGTTATCTCTCTAAATTCCTTTTGAAGCTTAGCTTAATTAGCTATGGCCATGGAAGCATTCATCGAGGTCACAATCTCCTCGAACACCGGAGCTGAGGAGTCAGAACACTGGGCCAGCGCTTCCCAGTAGCTCGGAAGTACCGTTTTCTCAACGTCTTCTCCATCGCCTTCTTGAGCATCCTCAGCTCCACCTCGGGACCGTGTTCAAAAGAGTCATTCAGCCATGAAGGATGGATATAATATGCCTCCTTATCTTACAACTGCTACATTACACGAATTCCTCTCTTCCTCTCAGTACTCCAAAATGTGGGATAGCACTTTCGAACGGGCCATTGCTGTTAGCGCAGCTCTTCTTGTCGTCATGAGCTACATCTATATTCGACGTTCAAACACAAACCGCAAGATACCTCCGGGCCCACCTGGAGTACTGTTGCTAGGAAATGCGTTACAGATACCTGACAAAGTACGTTCAACACCTAGTCCTTTGTCCAGTTAGTAATTGCTAAAATATTTCAATAGCATATGGCTAGCTACTTCAGAAGCGTGATTGAGGAGTACGGGCGCCTTGCGTCGTTGAACTCCACAGTCCAGCTTTACACGTACTGATACTGGACTTGCGTTAGCGTATCATCCTGGTTGGAGACCTTGACATAGCCAAAGACCTCCTTGAAAAACATTCAGCCTCAAAGCATTCAAATCAACCCATTGTCCCCTATGTTGTACGCAAGCACATTTTCCTGTATCATCTCCCGGTGCTCTAATTGTAGACTAGCGCAATCACATCGACCCCATGGGGCTTTATTGGGCGATCGGCGAAGAGGGAGCTAACCACACCATTGGCCGAAAACTGACTGCCAGAGTGATGTCCACCGTACGAGCAGGGAAAACGGAACCGCTGCAGGAATTCGAGGCATTAATTAACGTCCAGAACCTCCTTGATGATAGCGGAAAAGGCTGGTACCATCATATGGAACGGTATGTGATCGTTTGAGACTTGCGATTCTAGCTTCATAAATTTCGACAATAGCGTTGCTTCAAGCACTGTCCTCGGTGCCGGGTTTGGCATGCATTGCCGTACAGGGACCTCAAAGAGCTTCTCGATGTAAGATGCATAGCGATGAAAGAAGAGGACGTCATTTGACAAAATACAGGTTGGAAACGAATCAAAACAACTGTTCAGTCCTATGGCAAGCACTATCAACACTTTGCCGTTCTTGAATTGGATTCCGGGGCCCATGCCGTGGAGAGCGCGCACAGTCATACCGCGAACGGGAACAATTGTTCTACAAGAAGCTTGTTGATGATGCTGTAACAGGCATGAATTCCGGCATGAATACGTATGTGCTTTTCGCATCGGAGGGAAAAGAAGTCGATTGACGTTCGTCTCTTAAGATGGGCTGCTGCATTTGCAAGTGAAAACAAACCCAAAGGTGATCAGCGACATTTGATGAATCGGTTTACTGGAGTCAGTCGTTTCTCTATATCGCAGTCCGACTGCGATCTAAAATTTATGTTGTTAACTTCAACTAGGCAGCGATCGACACAGTAAGAGCATTTTGCATCTTCTCTACTCGTTGTCATCCATTTCTTCCAGACTTCAGTCTCTTTGCAAGCTTTCGCTCTGGCTTGCATCTGTTACCCTGAATGGGTCGCCACCGCGCAAAAGGAAATCGACGCAGTCGTGGGATCTGACCGCCTGCCATCGTTCAAAGACAGACCTTTCCTTCCCTACGTCGAGACCATCATTCGTGGTACGTTTTATGATCTAAAAGCCTGCGATGCCAGTTAACCTTTTTGTATCAGAGACCCTAAAACGGCGTCCCGCGCGTAAGCTTATACAGTGCTGATAATGTCGTGTTGGAAACTGACCGAATTTTAGTGCGATTCGGTGTTCCCTGTCTCTCTAAAGCCGACGATATCATAGTGTATCGGGGAAAAGAGTACTTCATTCCCGAGGGCAGTGTGATATTTGCCATTACGTGGTAGGTATTCATCATTCTTTTTGGACTTTCTTTAACTTTGATTAGGGAAATCGAGCATGACTGCTCAAGATACGAGGATCACGACCGCTTCATGCCTGAAAGGTTCCTTGACGCTGAAGGCGCGTTGAGGCCCGATTACGATACAAGTGCCTTTGGTTTTGGTCGAAGAAGTCAGTTTTTGTAAAACCATTAATTAGGTCAGGAGGTACTGAAAGACGTTTTTGACAGTGTGTGCGGGCATACCATTTGCTATGCGATCTCTTTGGATTAACATCGCCACTATTCTGTGGACCTTCAACATTCGGAAGTCTGAAGAACGTGATCCCCAGACTGGCCTTGCATACCAATACGATGATAGTGATGCAGCATTCAGCGGAGATGTAAGTTTCTATTCAGGTCGTTTTCTGGTCAACGAAGACTAACATGTGTAATCTTCTCCTAGTATACAAACTCTCCGTTCAAGTTCCCTGTTGTATTCGAGCCACGTTCTGCAGAGCGAGCCGAGATAGCCAGGAGGGAGTGGGCGGATTGTAAGAAGGATCTGAATGCTCTTTTACCTGCCCCGAAGGATGGTTAAATCATAATTTCTTGTCTCTGCCAGAGCGATGAGTTGTGGATTTCGATATCGACTGCTTCAATAAATCAAAAGCACGAGAGCGATGTGCGGCTTGGAGATAACATAGAAAATTGAAGTCCGAGTTAATTAATTCCGCGCAACGCATCCTTTTCCCTGCGTTTACCAATAAAGTGAGTTCCAGCTGCTCTTCGTGCATCATCTGTATTTACATTGCAACTGAAAAAGTCAATCTGTGGCATAAGACTCTCGCAAGATCTGATGGTATACGTAAGGTGGCGCTCGGGAGTCGGTGCCGAAAGCCAACAACCCCGCCACACAGCCACAGCAACGTGATGGGTTCAACTTGAAAAATACTTTAAGCTTATTTACTATACACCTCTGTCTCAGGTCCTACGAGGTCCTACGCAGTGTCAGCGTAGTCTTGCGTTCAACCATCTACCTTCGCAGTCAGTCCCGACGGCAACTCTTAACCGAATCAATCAAAATTTATCCCTTAAAATGACCCAGATCACACATCGATTTAATCGTCGCGTTTTGGGAAAGCACATGGTTAACAATGGGAGCTTTCCTAAAAGAAACACGGGTGCTCAATTCTGGGTCGACCCCCCCTAGTTGACCTCATGCGGCAACGCGGAAGAACCCGACTTCAACTTTCCGGCCCTCTTGCACCGGTTGCCTGTCTTTATGGACAGCGACAATCCGTTGTTATCGCACGATGGGTTCAACAAGATCCACCGTACCAAAAATCTTGTCATCAAATGTAATGCCGAATACGCTTACGATTAAACTTGAAGATGTTCAATCTATTTCTTGCAGCAGGCCACAATACTACGTCAAGATCCCACTCGTAGGAGATCAGCAAGTTGGGTGAATTCAACTTCTTTCCTTGTGATGGTACCTACCGACTCGGATCTGAGAACATGAGAAAAGACGTCAGGATTCCATACCCAGAAGTAGAGCACGATCAATCCCCTTCAAGCATGCTAACGCGGTTTCAAGCATTGAGACTTTCACGAAAGGTCCATCAGTGCCACCAGGCTGTGATACGCCTTCTCCAGTTCCCTGATTGATCTGTTTGACGCCGTTAGTTGCCCATAATCACTACAAAAGGATGGGAACCCAGTGGCGGGCCTTCTTATGTACCCAACCCCTAGGATTCTCGAAATGTGGGATAACAGTCCCAAGCATGCAGCTGCAGCGGCTGTCTTCCTCATCGCCCTCGGATACATCTATGCCCGCCGATCAAATGCGGATACATACGTAGGTCGTAAACTCCCTCCAGGTCCGCCTGGCTTACCGCTCCTTGGAAATGCATTGCAACTGCCTGGGAAGGTACGTTCCTCTCTTGAATTTTTTCCTCCTTATGGAGAGAGATCATTGAGCTCCTCAACAGCATCTGGCAACTTACTTCAGAAACGTACTTGAAAAGTATGGAGGCCTTGTATCGTTGAACTTGGCTGGTAGTGTAAGCTCCTGCATAATCTACCGTTGTCGTTGTATTGACATCAGCCTCGAGCCCGTAATATTGATAGGGGACCTCGCCGTAGCTAAAGACCTACTCGAGAAACATTCAGCCAAACATTCAAACCATCCAGTTGTACCTTACGTCGTACGTCGTCGTAGTGTTGAGCCATTCTTCGGTACTTTGCTCATTCTTGACTGAAGCGTAAATATGTCGACCCTACAAACGTTTACTGGGCAGTTGGCGATGAAGGAGAAGCTCATACTATTGGCCGAAAATTAACCGTCGGTGTTATGTCGACCGTGCGAGCTGGGAAGACGGAACCTCTTCAAGAATTTGAAGCCTTGCTCAACATTCAACATTTGCTCGGTGACGGAGGAAAGGATTGGCAACATATCATCAGACGGTACGTAAAATCGCTGTAGTTTTGAAATCTCAAAGCTCAGCATCCATAGAGTCGCTGCGAGCACAGTCCTTGCGGTTGGATTCGGGATGCATTGTCCAACAGGTCATGAGCCAGACCTCCAGGAAATTTTTAATGTGGGTCCAGTATATCGGCAAGGATCTGCATTTACCGAGCGGTTAAAATTCAGACTCTTGCCGAGTCAGGACAACTTTTTAATCCTTCAGCCAGTATTATCAACGTTTTTCCGTTCTTGGATTTGATTCCGGGACCGATGCCTTGGCGGACTCGCGCACAATCCTATCGCAAGCGAGAGCAGTCAATTTACAAGAAGATAATCGACGGAGCTGTAACGGGGAAGCATTCCAGCATGAACACGTACGCCTTTTTAGATAAATGTAGCCGCTGTAATGGTCAATTTTACGCACTGAATCCAGATGGGCCGCAGAATTTGCGAGGGAAGACAAACCCGAGGGCGATCAACGACATCTATTGAATCAGTTTGCTGCCGTGAGTGTGATAATCCCTTCCGCCGTATGACGATTGATGTTTAATGTCACAAATTCGTAGGCAGCTATTGACACCGTACGACTTTCTTGCAGATATCTTTTGAGCCCCTTCTCAATTCCATTTAGACCGCGAGCTCATTGCAAACTTTTGTCCTTGCTTGCATTCGTTACCCTGAGTGGGTAGCCAACGCTCAAAAGGAAATCGACACCATTGTGGGATCAGACAGGTTACCGTCGTTCAAGGACCGACCTTTCCTTCCGTATGTGGAGGCTGTCATTCGTGGTATGTCTCCTTCACTGCGATGATGCCAGAGCTTAACCCTCGCTTAGAGGTCCTTCGATGGCGTCCCTCCTGTACGTTCGATTCATGAGATTCATCATTCAAGTGCTGAAGGGGCTATCAGTCAGATTTGGTGTCCCTCATCTAGCGAAAGCGGACGACGTGATTGAATATCAAGGGCAAGAGTACTTCATCCCGAAGGGCAGTATGATCTTTGCTGTTGCATGGTAAGCACCCAAGGGCTATCCGTTGAAACCCCAACCCTCATCACGTTTGACAGGGCGATAGAGCATGACCAGTCAAAATACAAGGACCATGATCGATTCATGCCCGAACGTTTTCTTAATAGCGAGGGTCAATTCAAGCCCGACTATGACACGAGCGCATTTGGATTTGGTCGACGGGGTCAGTCTTTATTACCCATTTCTCTTCTTCTAGTACGCAATAGCTGACCCGGAAGCCTTCAATCTGGCAGTATGTCCCGGCATTCCGTTCGCTATGCGAACCATTTGGATTAACATCGCCACTATGCTCTGGACTTTTAATATTCGTGGATCTGACGAGCCTGACCCGCTGACGGGCCTGCCATTCCAATACGGTGACAACGATGCGGCGTTCAGCGGAGACGTTCGTTATTTCATTGTACAATGATACATAATTAATAAACTGACTACTGTTTTTATATAGTATACAAACCCTCCCTTGGATTTTCCCGTTGTATTTGAACCTCGGTCTGCGGAGCGAACAACCGTGGCTAAGAGGGAATGGACAGAGTGTGAAAAGGACCTGAATGTTCTCCTCCCTGTGCCAAAGGACCAATAATCTGCTCGATACTAATATAAGTTGTACGTGAAGTAATACGTTGATACTTCAACCAAGTCGCGTTGTGAGTCTCCCTTGGACTTGGCATACAATCTGCAATTTTAATACAACCTTCACATTTATCAAGATCCTCCGACATTCGCGATCTTTCAACAAATCCTCCCATGAATCTGTCGTGAACGACTGCATGTAGCCGTGTCCGAGTCAGTCCAAGACACCCGCACTTCTTCGCAGGCTAAAGCATGTAATCGAAACCACTATATACGGTATTTACGGACGCAGCGTTAGAATTATACTGACCCCGGCCAACTCGAGAACTCGGAAAGTATCACAGCAGTATCAATTTCAGCTGTACAAGGTATCCTATCTTACTCGACGACTCAGCCAAGTTCCCGTAGCCATGAATTCGATATCGATCCCACATCGCAAGTCCTTGAAAAATGATCTGGCAGCTTCAGAGACACTAGCCACCATCACCACTTACCCCACCCAATCCCCCTCTCTCAGTGAACACACACACACGCAGAAAGAAACAAGTTCAAGTTCAAAATTTCTACATCTTGAACGGGTACACCAAAACTAAGTAGCTACGTCGATTCATGTATGTACTATAATAAACTAAGAAACTGTATCTTTTCGTTTACGTATATAACAACGGGAGGGGTGGCGGGTGTATGGAACTTTTCAGGGGGAAGGAGGGGTGTACGATTTCGGGTAGTATGAATAAACAGAAAGGGAGGGGTGAGGAAGAGTGGGAAAAAAGGAAAAGGAGGGGGAAGGAGCGACGATGGATAATGACAATAGCGGAACACACAAGGTGTAGTGTAGTGTAACGTATAACGTATAGAGGTACACAGGTTTCGGGGTTTGGGTTTCGGGGGTTTGGGTCTCCTTCCTTGGTGTCCTTCTTTCCCATATTCCATTCTTGCCCGTTAGGACAGGACAATCGAGTGAAGGCGGGGCAGAAAGGAGCCCTCGGCGGAGGAGGGGCATCCAAAGGTGAGGAGGTGGGGGTAGATCGAGATCGTTGAAGAGGTGAGTGAGTATATGTACACTTGAATTGAATATCGAAAAGTCGCAAGGAATATAAATCCTCGGCGGCGGTGAGCCTCTAGGTTGTGCTTGTTGGATAGAGATGAATGTGGTATGACAGGAAACGGCGTGCAGATTCTGGCGGACTGTGATTGGTTGGTTGGTTCGGGTGTTCGAGGGAAGGGGGGGATACGATAAAAAGCCACGGGGTATTCTTCGATCAATCAATCATCATCATCATCAATGCGATAGGAATAGAAATGTTGCAACGAGCGAGGGTGGAATCATCATGTATGTGAATCATGACTGGGGCGGGGCTCTACGATCATCGTTAGTAAAGGAGCGAAAAAGACGAAGTGGGGACATACCGCCAGGTCCTACGATACGGTAGAACGTAGAATGGATGGTTCCTAATCGCGCGCCGAGTACGATGACGGCGACAGTAGAGGAAAGGAGCAGCCGACCGGGAACCTAGGAGGAGGCAGACGAGTCGAGTCGGAAGGAAAAAGGTAAAGAAAAAAAGAAAAGAAAAGAAAAGAAAAGAAAAAAACATAAAAAGAAACCTCGTCGTTTCGTAGCAGGGTCAAGTCAGGAGTCAAAGTGAAGCAGGTTAAAAAGGAAAAAAAGGAAAAGTAAAGTAAATATGTAAGCCTCATCAACCAAACCACATTCATATAAAAAAGAAGCGTGGAATCGTAAAGGTGTGAAGCGTAATAAAAGGGGTGGGGAGAGAAATAAAGAAACAAAGTGTAATAAAAAAAATCGTTCAAAAAAAGAAAATCGGGGAGGGGCGGGGGGAGGGGTAATGATACACAATCGTTTCGTTTCGCCTCGCCTCTCATCAGGGAGGGGGAATACTAAAAACACAATACACTGGGTTCGGGTCGGCGCCCCGGGTGGGTGGAATTAAATTACGGTTGCGGAGTGCGGGGTTCGGTGGCGGGGCGGGGCGGGGAAAAGCCTCGAGGAAGGGCAGGGGAGGAAGAGGCGCCAATAATAAGATATACGATAGATACGATACGATACGATTTGTTCCGTGCGTCGATTCGGGCTTGGGTCAGGCCAGGCCTCGTTCGGGGAGGGAGGCAGGTGAGTGTGCGGGAACGGGAGCAGGCGGGCGGGGTAATATGTCGTCCAAGCATAGGCAGGTAAGATAAGATATTTTCTTCCTCTTCCCCACCTCTCAATACCTCCCACACCCCACCTCCCCTCCTCATAATAACTCCGCAATAAGCGGTAGTACTGATGTTGTTACATTGACATTCATTGCTTGATTCTTGCAAAAAAGAAAACCGGAAACCGAACGGAATAAAAAAGACTTGGCTTGGCGGGAAGGAAAAAAAGACGCTTTGGCGCCTCGGCTGGCCGGCGTAGCCCGCCATCTATCGTTTCGTGCATGCGTGTACGTGCGCCCAAGACCCAAAAAAAGAACCGGAACCCAAGAAGCATAGCAAGGCGAGTCGGAATCGGAATCGGAATCATCGGGAAAAAAGGGGGGGAAACGGCCCACGTGACGAGGGGCATTTTGGAGTCGAGGTCGGGGATGGGAGCAGTGATACAAGACGACAGACAGACGAGGAACCAGCGCGGCCTGGGACGCTACGCTACCCCCCTCGAGGAGAAAGGCGTGCGTATATACAAGAAGATTTGAAATCCGGGTGGTGCGATGGCGATTATACAGGTTTGTTTGCTTGGGATGGAAAGGGGACTGTGCGTCCGGAGGGTCGGACGGGACGCACAGGGGGTCTGTTGGAACTGGGGGAATCCCGGCCGGCGTCTCCAGAGTGAGAGAGGGCGGATGCGAGTCGGGATGGAATGGAGCGGTGTGAGTGGGAAGAGGAACAAGAACAGTAAGGTAAGCGCGCGGGTGTCCTGAGAGTGTAGCCGTGACGGTGTAGTAAACCAGTGGTAAGGAAAAAGAAGAGATTAAAAAAATCTAACGGCACGTAATGCCTTTTTTCCCGGTGTGTGCTGTAATAGTTGTTAGTAAAGATGTGTAGGTAAGAGGCGAGGGACGTACCTCAAACGAAAAGCGGGTCAGGCAACTCTTCGGGGCTGGGCGAGTTCTGGAACATGGAGCTCGCAAAGTAGCCCTGGACCTCGCGTTTGGCCATGGCTTCGTACATGCGCTCCCTCTGTGCAGGGGGCGGGGTGCCATAGGCTGCGCGGTGGAGGGCCATGTTCTTGAAGAGAGCGTTGAGCTCGTCGTTGGAAGTCTCCGGGCCAGACTCGTCTGATGACATGGCAAAGACCATGCCGCTTTCGCTTGGGGCACGCTTGTGGTTGCGTGGGCGTGGGCGGG
>JABAJS010007696.1:9829-37480 GCA_018221635.1 Tephrocybe sp. 10521TJB
CTTATACCTCTCAGCCCTATTGATCAGGGCATAATTGTGTCATTGTCCGGGATCACAGTAGGCTACGTGCTGAATCTGGCTGTAGACAACGATGCACTAAAGGCAGCAGCACACCGCCTGATCAACAAATGGCGGGTCCTCGCTGGTCGTCTCGAGTGGTCTGAAGACCTTTCAGTCTGGTGCATTCGAGTTCCTTTGGAAGGCGACGTCTCGAATCGCCTCAAGTTCACCACGAGCCGTCTAGAAATCCCGCTCGACACGCCCATTCCTGATTTTGGGAAAGACTCGGTCGAAATATTCCCCCTGCCGACTTTGAAGAACTTTCGCCACCCAACCACTCCGAGCTTTGCCAAAACCGTCTCCTATTCGCATGCACCTCTCCTCTCTATCCATGTGACGCGGTTCACAAACTGCACATGTGTTGGTATCTCCGTTCCTCATGGCGTTTTCGACGGGTTTGGGATGGGTATGATTATCAGGAATCTTGATAATGAATTGAATGGAAAGGCATGGAATGTCCCCGTCACGTTCAAAACAAATATCATGCAGCAGGCATTGAAGGACCTTGCGAGCGTTTCCCCGTGCTCTGTTAACGACTCTGTTGCGATGATCAACTTCCGACGCGAATTCGCACAACCCACGATCACAACTATTGCGAGGTTGGGTGTTGGGGTTTTGTACGAATATATATGGGGTCGGCAAGAGCTTAAGTCAATATACCTCGGTGAAAACGTGGTGAACCAGCTCGTGAAGATGGTGAAAGAGGAAGTTCAACAGTCCGGTGCGGGTTGGGTATCGACAGGGGATGTGCTTTCATCATGGTTCGTCAAGGTCAGTTTTGAGTGTTATATATCTTCAAAAGTATCTCTAACAGGCGATGCGTATATAGGCTGCCTTTTCAAGAGAAACCGATAGTAATCCTGTGTGCATATCATCTGTTGTCTCCTTGAGAAGTTCATTGGGGAAAGATGTGTCTGCATTCGAAGACTATTTTCGTGCGTACGCTTTGAACTTCAGTTCATAATTGCCGACGATTTGTGTTTGTAGACAACTGCATCATACTCGGTTCTATGACCCCAATTTCGAAACAAGGACTAGCAGCAAAGCCTCTTGCAGAGCTTGCAGTGCTCTATCGCCAAACCATCAACGCTGCTCGAGATGTATCTCTTATCCAGGCATACCACGACGAGAAGGGGTACAATAAGTTACTCCTGTGGCGACGGGGAGCAGATACATTGGTCATATCCAATCAAGTTATTGGTCGCTTCGGCGAAATCAATTTCGGGTCTGAAATGTTCGCGTATTGGCACTTCAACACGCCAATTTTACCTGACAACACTATGACTTTGAATAAATTCAAAGGCGGGTACGTCCTGACCGCGCGAATCCGGAGTGGGAGATGGGATGCTGTTGCTGAACAGGCGAAAAGCATCAGGTCCGGCCATTTTACGTCTTCTGTTTGAATATTTCAACAGTGGCTACGAATGTATTCGTAGAACTGGAATGCACGGGTTGACATGGGTATCCCGAGATGAAGCCGGCACACTACAATGGACGCCTTCATTTCTCCTATCTGGAGTTGAAGTGAATAGTCGATGATGATTCGCTTTCAAACACGACTCGTACGAATTTGGCGGGGAGTTCATCTAAGATTGTTCAACTCACCTTGTCCACGCGAACGCTTAAAATGTCGACACTGACGGGGCTACTGGAAGAAACTGGGGGAAACGATTTCATCAGAAAGCCCGTGTCGCGTTGCGAAGTTCTGTACAACGCCACAACTCGTGGGGTGTGTTATGTATCATTTTATTCACACTGCCAATCTTGCTCTCTGACCCTGGCCTCGAGTTATCGTGGATTATAACAGAATATCACGCCCAAAGTTCGTTCAAGGATTAACACAACGTTATTTAATCAGCCTGTGAGCACCAACCAACCAATCACACTCACTCTTTCGTTGCAACCCATCATAATACCTTGGGTCACTTCCAGTTGAATAGGTGCTTTGCCTCTGTGCCGTCGCCTATTTTCACTTAACACTTCATATGCCACCCGCACCATATTGCTAGATTCTCGAATCCCAATCTCCTTAATCCTAGAATCATATCCGAAGTTATCATCGAAGCTACCTTCGATATGATCAAGAATGGGTTTGCCCTTTCCTTGGCGGCCTCTTACAAGGGGTGTGCGTTACCATAAATTCGTCAAATTCCAATGCTTCTATTTCTATGTCAGATGTACGTGCATCAGGTAGGATCATCGTAGTAGGGCCATGCTGCATCCACAGTCAATCTAACTCTCGATACCTTCGGTCGGACCGTTCTCCAGCTTTCCTACATCTGTTCCTTTATGCACTATACTCGATTCTCTGCTTCAACAGTCCTGTTTGCATAAACCGTACAAGTCCGGGCCAAAAGACGAGTAAAAAACCGAATATAAAGTAAATACAAACATATATAATAGCACCCCTTACTCTACCCACTTGGGCTTAGTGCTCTATTACCCCTAAGCAAGGAACATGATCAACAACAAGATGCTGTTGGAGACTTAGTAGAACACACCGTAAATCCAAGGACCCGCATGATTTTGCGAGAAAGAGGAATGTTCAGCTCCTTAATCTGCTTGAGGGTTACACGAATCTTCTCCTCGTTATCAATCGCCCTTTCTTCCACAGTAGGGTCACCTTTCGCTTGTCGTAAATTATCCGCCAGCGCCTTCTGCATCTTCAGCAGGTCTTGGAGAGTGAGGCGCAGGGTCCGACCTGCTTCCGTTTCAGCAAGGATGTCCCCGATTTGCACCAGCTCTGTCTGGATTTGCACTGCATCAAGAGGTTCCTTCGCAAGAATATAATTAACGATGCGCCGTGCCGAGCGTTGTGAGCCATCAAAGCGATGAATACGAGATCCCATATCCACCATATGCTTCCAGTGTTCTCCTCGTAATTGTGCCTCGCGTCGCTCTCCGGTTCCATCCTTTGGAAGGTCGCTCCATTTCGTCGTGCCAAGGATGACGTTCTTGATGGCATCCGCGCCACAGAGCTTGACGAATAAATCAAGATTCTTTCGCGACGTTCCGAGCATACGCGGCTGGGTAATCTCGTGAAGGTAGATGACTCCCGCAAGCTTCATTTTGGCATCGTAGCTTATGTAGATAGGTGAACCGCTTATTACCACGTACATATCAATTTCAATCATGCTTACGATCGAGCTAGCCATACGGCGATGCGACGTAGAACCTCTCGGTCGTCAATGTCGGTGTCGTCAAATCCAGGGGTGTCAATGACGACAACACGGTGGTTCGGAAGATCTGGATGAGTGAACGTAAAGTGTTGAATGTGTGCTGTGTGGGATTGAAGGTCATGCCCAACAGACGCGACTTCTTGGCCAATAAGGATGTTGATAAACTGGCGAGAAGCAAGAAGTGAGAAGTGAGAGCGGAGGCAGAGGCCTTCTGATCTTCTCTTACCGTGCTCTTCCCCGCACCCGAAGGGCCCATAATACTTTCAGGTGTCAACCTATATTACCATCTAGAACGTAGAATTGACTCACGGGATGACTACGTCGCCTTCTTTGGGGTCGCTCAAAAATACGTCCTCTGCCTTGATCTCCCTCTTCCACGAGGCTCTGTTCTTATTTTTGGAGGAGGGCATTGATGCTGTGACTGACAATGAAGGCTGCGAGCTATGCTGGACTTGTTGAAGAAAACCTATGGTCTTGGATGTTAAAGACGTCTTGACGAAGTTCAGCAGCAGTTTTTGTGAGTAAGCGTGTCCTATCGGCGTCTGTCTGTTCAAGGACTTCGTGTCATAGATTCTACCACATTGGAACCACATGTGGATACACGAGGTAGCGAGTCCGCCCGCTTACACGAATTGAACATGGTATTTCCTGTGCAGTTTCGTGAACACGCGCCGAATCTGATGACATCAAAGGACTCGGACTCACCTCTCAGGCGCTCAGATAATGTATGCTACCTGCCCTGTCAGGCGTGGCAAGTGGCTTCACCGAGATTGCACGGAGATTTTAGCGCCAACGAGGGTCTCGAAGCTTTGAGTTTTGAGCGTTCTCATTTCCAACCATAAACAACGATTTATGTAAATGGCTCAAGTATATATCATAAAATCGTGACGAGAGATCCCGCTCGGTATGCATCTAAATCTCGCATGATCACTTCTTCGGAACTTTGGTACCGGTGGGCGATTTCGGTGTCGCCGCTGCTCCAGTGGACGGCTTGGGAATGCCGCTTCCAGGGGTCTTGTTGGGATTGGGATTGGTGCCAGTCTGCGTCCGAGCAGAGGCTGGGGCCTTCTTGGCCTGTGACGGATGATTAAACGCCGATAGCGATGCTGAACGGAGGGGTAAGACTTACACCAGTCTGGACTTTGGATGAAGCGGTAGGGGTCTTTCCAGCCATTATAAACTGAAACGGGAGAGAAGTTTGTGAATTGCGTGAAGTTTAGAATGTCAATTATAACTTACTGTAGTTCACAGTTGAGATGAGCGAATTATATTTGAGGGGCGAACGACTGGGATAAGAGAGATATAGGTCAGGAACTTGATAACAGGCAGGTTTATAATGTCCTGTAATTGCGACATCAGCCAACGAAGGAAAGACAATTCAACAGCAGCGCGAATTGTGCTGTTGGCAAACCGCAAGGCGCCGATCATGCTCAATCTCGGACGTTGAAGGACTATCAATAGCATATCTTGCTTATCCATCATGGTTCCCTAGAGCAGCGTTCTTGAGAAAGACGTACGGGGACGCATCAGGTGGGATGATAGAGTCGATACGCATAACCAATGAGAGTTGAGCACGTTTTGTGAGCCTGCTAGAAGTAGGTTTTTATGTCACCGAGGTAACACCCTTCACACCTCGAAATAAAGCCCTTTCCAGAGATAGGAAAAACAAATCCGTCTCTTGAACATCAATTCGGCAAAGAGCACACTGGTTGGTTTATTACATGTCTTGGTATCATGCCAAGGAGGGTGGTTCTATGAGTGGTGCGAGAAACTCGTCTAGAGATCTCGAAGAAGTCTTCTAGAGTATGACTCATCTCTTGGAGGAGACATCAAAAATCTATCTATTTCGATTCTAGACAAGAGCTGTCAGAGTTATATTGAAGATCATGAAAACAGACTGACGCAAAGTTTGTTCCTCAAGGGTGAATCCTTCGTCGGTGATGACCAGTCGAATGGCGGCGAAGAACTGAAGCAGCAGGCGTTCCTCGCAAGACTATATCGTCAAGTAGGGCCATATTACGCGAGGACTCCTTTTTTGACTGACGAAAAGGCCACATCCACCTAGAAGAGGCGTCCTGCGTCACCTTGGGCGTTTCGGGAACGTTGATGTCAGAAGTAGGTGTCACAGATGAGGGCGATGTAGCTTGGGTGCCGACAGACAACACGACGGCGGTGGCTAAACATTGTGAAGGATTGAATCGCATGGTGGAGATATCGGTTCTAATGGTGATCTAGGTATGTGGTCGGACTGTTTCGGACGGAAGTTAATTAGATATTCTATAACCACAGTAGTATGTGACGCTGTGAAATAAGGACGGACCTGATGTTCAGTGTTTCTAGTAGTAAGTGCAGGACTCAGGATGCGCCGGCGATCCTAAAAAATATGGGTAAGAAAGAGAATTACAACTTGTACCTGGCCAGCCTTTATCCAGACGAGCCTCGCAGAAACCACGAGGCCGTGGCCTCTTTTTCGCCGCTCTTTGGGCATTCTCGGCATTTTCGTCAACAACGTGGATCAAAGTGCCAACCTTTTGAAAGGTCCTTTTATTGATTAGTCATCTAATATACAACTTGCCCTCTGACCACGAAATGACGAAACACAGCAAGAATAATACAGCTTCATCTATATTCAGCTATGCCGAGTACAAGAGACTAGACTATGGTACCAAAAGAGTACGTTTTGGCAGACGTATGGCTCAAATGAAATACGACATTCATCTCGAACTAGCAACGTTTAGGAAATGAATCGATGCGACGCTTCGATGCCTGCGCGCTATGTTTAAACAGCGCTCGAGAACCGGTGGCATGTGGTGAAGGTCATCTGTTCTGTAAAGAATGCGTTTATACCGACCTCTGTGAGTCGTGCATTCAAAGTGTCACGCGTTCAACCTTGACCTGGTTAGTGTCACAGAAAAAAGATATCCAGGCCCAGAAAAAGAAGTTGGATGCTCTCACTCAGGAGGCTGAAGAGGAGAGGAAAAGAGCAAAGGAGGCTGCGAGGGAGCGCGTTCTAAGAGACTTTGAGAAGGGACAATTAGGGTTGGCTGCCCTCCCCTCAGCAGCTGGAACGAAATCAGGCGGTGAGGGAGATGAACGTGAGTGCTTTGTGTACCCTTGTCACCTATGCCTTAACTTGCTTCGCCAGCGAGAGGAACAAAGCGAAAGTTTGCGTTCGATTCGTCTACCGTCGAAACCCTCGCACGAGAAGCTGAAGAGGCTGCTCTTCGAGAGATCGAAAGGGAGCAGGCAGAATCACTTCGGAATAAGCTCCCTGACTTTTGGCTCCCTTCATTAACGCCAACGTATACCTCATCCGGACCACCAACTTCCCTGAAGGACTTTAAAGTGCAAACTACATGCCGTGGAGGCAACCCCCCTCATCCTATTGCGTGAGTGCACAATGCCTCATCCCGGAAATTACTTAAACTCGTCCTTGTGCATAGTCTTAAGAATTTGATACCAGTCAAATTTGCATACCACGATCCGAACGGTGGCCCCTCACGGTCATCGACTTCAACCCCTGCTACTTCCGAAGAGAAAAGCAGGAAGGAAGATGCTGAGCCTATGTGCCCATCCTGTAAGAAACGCCTCTCAAACAGTGTTCTCATGTTCGGTAAGTTTCGAAATGCCATCCATTGAAAATGACCTTTAACGATGAATCCATAGTTATGAAGCCTTGTGCACATGTGACATGTAAGACTTGTACGGATTCACTGGTCCGCCCTGCGAAGCAGTGTGTGGTCTGCGACAATCAGCTTAAAGATAAAGATATAGTGGAACTAAAGCGGGAGGGTACGTTTAGATCCCCTTGATGCGTTCTGCTAATATTAACGATCGGCTTACAGGTACAGGATTCGCCGGGGGAGGCTTGGCAGAAACGTCCAAAGCAGGAACGGCTTTCCAAGGATAAGCTATTGATTCACTTCAACATACGTTCAACACGAGTATTGTTCTTGTGACATGTCCTCGATTCCTCAAGTCTATTCTTGGCTATTTGCGCCTCTATTTTGGATCTCGTCTCATGTTCAAGAAGATATAGTATACACCTTCAATCTTTCTCCATATTCTTATCATGCTACTCCATGATGAGGAAGTTCTGGCCCTAAGCGGCGGCACCTTCTGGATTCTTCGAAATTTTTGGAATGACCAGAATTGGGGAAAGGAATAAAAATGCAATCTTAAAGTTTACTTCAACATGGACCGTAGACCACGAGGACGCTATGTTCCCTCAGCACTGTATTTTTCCATATGTCGCTCTGGGTACGAGTATTCATTATTCAATTTATGTAGCTCATAGTGTCACCTCGGTAACTTGAAACCCCCTTGCTCCCCAGGGCGTATCAAATTTAATCGGCGGGTATGGACCTGTAAGTATCCAACCATTCTTTTCTCTTCAATGAATACGGTATATACACTCCGGGCACCTGGTTTTTTTATTCTGAACGACTGGGCGTTCTGGCATTGCACTGAAAGAGCATGGCAATAATTACAACAGCTTGGGCATGTATTGAGAAATAAGGCACTTACCCACGGAAGCAGGTTTTCATGCAGTGGTGTTCCCTTATTTCATGATTTCGACTATACGTGCATGTCGTGCTATGACAATCAACCTAGATGACTTTAGAGACAGACAGCACGCGGAAGACCATGGGATCCTACCGTATCTCGTCGGGTTAACACTTGATGGTGACACGAGAATTGGTCGTGCATAAAGACCATGAAACACATGTTGGACGTGACTTGGGTGATGTAGTCTGCCAAGTTGTCGCGTCTCGAACATGGACTTATAAAAGAGACTCAAAAAATATATATGTCCGCTTCAGCATGCTTATTTCGCGGACTTGGAAGAGGGGTGGCAAAGCTCCAGGGTCCTAGGGTCCCTCCCAGGAGCTAGGCACTAGACTCCATTAAGTCAAAAATGCACAACTGATTGGCCAAGATGCGTGCCATGCGGCGAGTAATTCCTCAATGGAATTGTGCTTAGTGGTCTCCTACTCACAACATCCAGGTAGCCAGGTATAGCGCTGATTATCCTGATCAATCTTGCATTCCCGTGACGAAAGCAAAAATATCAAGAAACAGAGCGAGAAGTTTTGAGGTTTTAAAGTTTCATGATACGCTCTTGCTTTTAAATGCACGGTTCCATTGCAATGAGCGATATTAGGAGTAAGCCGATTGATTCACGAGACTTGAAGTATAGTGGAGCAAGCGGTAAATAAAGATATGAACCTTCTAAAGCCGACCAGAATTGAGAGGCGCAGATCACCCGATTTGATCAAATAAAATATCTTATCAGATAATAAGTCAGCCGTTGATCGCCACGTGTGCCTGGATTAGTACGGTTCCCACCTCGACCTCTCTCTTGTCTGAGATGGATGAAAGTATCAGCACTAGTGCCTCAACTCTCCGTTCATTCTCTCAATATATTCCATTGCGCCACGATCCAAGTCTCTCAGAATCGTCTTCACCGCGCTCAAGCAACCTGCCTTCACCGCCTGATAGCCCCAGCTCTGATTCCGTCTCGTCATTGCCATCCGTCTCATCCTCGTTCTTCTTCAGCTCAGCAGCAGCTAGCCCACCCCACACTCAGCCTGATAAGGACAGCACTAATGGACTCGTCATACCTTCACTGACGCTTCCAACCGCACTGCGGAAACCAACTCCGTATGGGAAGACCTTGGGAGATCTAAGGTTATTGATCCTGGGAAGCAAAGGAGTGGGAAAGGCATTCGTTTCAGGAGTGCTTCTGGCAGACAACGAAGACGTTGTGGAACTGGGCGCCTGGGAGGACTCTGAGGACGGGAAAGTCATACACGCTTCCACGGACTGGGTAGAGCATCGAGATGCACATGGACTGGAAAAGTTCGAACCTACTCGCAATGTCGAAATAATTGAACTTCCGGGATACGACTCGACGTCCGATGTGCGTCCCTCATAGATATCCTCTATATGCTGAAGTTTCTGACCTAATTCAAACGCAACAGGCCGATGAATTAATATGCGCTCTGAAATCTATCATTCATTTACCTTTTTATAGTGTATCTAATGTTTTGGACCCCGCCCATCGCCCATCACCTGTATTAGCAGGCCTTGTATCATCACCATTCACGCCATTGTACACAGCCCTCATATTTCTATTGCCATCTTGTAAGTCGCAATTTCATCTGACCAGCACGACACTAATCTCACGATGCATGCAGCACCTAATGTACTGGACAATCTAATCCTCGAGGCTCTTAGTCCACAAATACCCATCATTGTACTTCCGCGCTTCACCACTACAACCCCTCACGCAAGGATATCCTCATTTTGCCCTTCATCTCCCATAGCCCTACGTGCTGGCCTCTTCCGCTCCCCGGAAACCATCGCAATCCTACGAAGCGAAGCTACGGACCGCTTCCTTCGTTGGCGTGAAGTCGAGAAAAGCGTTGATGACATTCATATGTCACAGCGGAACGACATCTCATATCATCACCGAGACCCTGATGGCATGTCCTGGTCCAAAGCGAAGTGGGAGGCTGAGTGGGTCTCTAGTCTCTCGCATGACGTTGCAAAGCGTCTACGCGAGGGTACAATCACCGAGCGTGGTGCACGACGGCGGTCGAAACCCTATGATCATGTACGTTTCGACAAACCTTCACGGCCATGTGTCAGCAACACACCTTACGATCCATTACATCTTCCTTCCCTTTTCATGTTCTCTGTGTCCCTCCTTGGGCCGCTTAGGGCACACATGCGGCGGACCTTTTCACAAATCGCTGAAGTTGTAGGTAAAATGCATGTGCGCATCGCACTTATTGGGGGGTTCTGCATGGGAGTAGGGGTTGGATTATTTTTGAAATCTAACAGTAGGTGACAGCGAGTAGGATCTCGCCGATACGGCTGTGTCCGGTTGTCTAGCTTCCATACTGGCCGAGCATGTGCAGACAGAGATAATCAAGTCAGTTCATGTGTGTCGGCCTCGAGGTGCAACCTCTATCTGCACCTTGATTGTGTGATTTGACGTTCGGGTTTACGGCGCGAGGCCTTTGGCAAAGCGTTCGCCCTCGTGTTTGGAGGCGTTGTAGTGGCCCGTGTGTGAGCTCCACGCCCCGAGTTTGCTGTGTAGTTGCCTCGTGGTGCTGCCATGAGGTATCTTCTCAAATCATAACCACCGTGCCTATAGGACGCCTGAGCCAACCAGCCTCATATCCATGACTAAACCAGCAAAAAAGACTACCTGGAAGAAGGAGCAGAAGCCAGACGACATTTTTCTAGATGATCCTCAGGAAGGGGACCTCGTCATTCCGTAAGTTACGAACTGTACATCCAAGCACTAAATAACACTGGACGCCAGAGTCATGGGCCCTTCAGGAGCAGGGAAGAGCACGGTATGTCTCATCAGCCCAAAGTCCTCAGAGAATTGCACCTACGATAATGTCGCTGTAGTTTATAAATACACTCCTTGGGAAAGAGGTGGCATCCGTTGGCCATGATCTCAAATCTCACACCGCACAGATCCACCACTACTTCTTTCCCGACCCACATCGCCGAATCGTTGTCATCGACACACCAGGCTTCGATGACACCAACACGGATGACCGCGAAATTCTCAGGCGCATCGCTGTTTGGCTGGCTCGATCGTGAGTACACCCTTCCTGCACCGTCCTCAGGCTCAACTTGATCCCGCTGAAACCACAGCTACAATGCCGATATGAAGCTCGCCGGTGTCATATACATGCATGAAATTACACAGACGCGTATGCTGGGCACGGCACGTAAAAATCTCGACATGTTTGACAAGCTTGTTGGGCCAGGCGCGTCAAAGAATATCATTCTCACCACTACCAAGTGGGACGAAGTGATGAACGATGTTGGTGTGCGGCGAGAAACACAGCTTCGTGAAGAACACTGGAAAGAGATCCTCTCGCGCGGATCGACGATGGCGCGCTTCGAGCGCACGCAGATCTCGGCGCAGGCGATCATCAAGGACCTGCTCGCGCGAGACGCGATTGATGCCGCACAAATCCAGTCAGAGCTTGTGGATGTGGATAAAATGTTGGCGGAGACGGAAGCGGGGCAGACGTTGAGATATTCGCTGAAGGAGCTGTTAGAGGTGCAAAAGAGAATGGCGGCGCAGCTCAAGACACAGGGTGGGGATGATGTTCGTGATCAGGTCATTGAGAATGATCATAAGATTCGCGCCATCCTTGCCCAGATCAACGGGTTGAACATCCCCATGCCGAGGAAGATATTGAGATGGTTGGGTTTTATCAAGTCATAATACTTGCACAGAGGTGTGGCGTAAGATATAAATATATGTTCGTCCCACAACTATATTTATAAGCAGCATAGAGACTTCTCAAGATACTGTTTCCAAGCAGGGAGCTCAGGCCTCTCCGTCACGACATGTCAAAGCCTTGCGGCAAACGCCGGGCATTGTTTGTTGTGATAAAGCTCGCCACGTTCTTGGTTCGACTTCTCGACTTGCTCGTTTTCTACGTTCTATATAATGCTCTCGAATGGCGAGGCAGAAAGATCAATGGCGTGCTGTCGTTGAGCAGCTCCGCAATTCTGGACGTTGGATACTCTGGATACTCGCGGATATTTTCAGCTTACTCAAAATTGACTGCCTCGACTTCTCGATCTCAAGTATCACTCAATGGGCAACTTCTTCCCTTGGGGCAGATTCTGGCTGTGTAGATTAAACTGACTATTTGGCGACTCCACAATTGTATGTCCTTTATTGAAAACAAGAGGCACAACTGACTGATAATGGTATCTGGAGACATGCCCGTTAGTCTGCACGAGCCACCGGCAATGTTGGCGCATGATTCTTCAACATTATACTGTCGGCATTTCTCCTGCTCATCCACTTGAAGCGTTACTATTCGTCACTTAGCACTACGATTCTGGTATTCTAGATATCTAATCCGGGCCCTCGTAGTTGTGTGGTGACAAATGACAATGAATTTCATCATTTCTAACAGTGGAGCTCGTATAACTGATATTGCACATCGTGAGTACTGCGACTGATGGGATGCTCATTTAGAACAAGCTGTGCATCAAGGATCCTTAGACAAAGTATTTTGCTCAGCCACATTTCCATGCCCTCTTTGATCAGCTACCCTCGATTATTCTTGCCACAAAAGGCTCTAAATCTTCGAACAGGTTGGTGGATTCCGATCACATTTAGATCGCGATAACTCATCGATAATAACTTCATGGTCAACAGGTGTTTGCCTCGTGTCCAGGAGGTGAAGGCTTTCAGCAGTTGTTGTTACTTATAAGATCTATTTGAGGCTTCGTGACACAGCATTCCTGGATCTCATGTTCTCGCAGCTCAGTTCGCTCAGATGGTTTGCGCGCTTATCGATCATTGTCACAACCAGAATGCGTTTAACACGTGTTGGATCAAACGCGTCGACTGCATGGAGGCCTCAGCGTGATCTGTGTATAACCGATTGGTCCTGGTGTCGAAGTTGTGTCGGTCATTATATTGTGACAAGTAACGGTTGAAAGGTTGAAGTTGCGATGTCTGGTTCAGTCTCAAAACCTGGTCCGATCGCAGAGACTGATATCGAAGCAGATGATACCTTAGTTCTGTAGGTTCGCGCAGGTCGCCGTTAACGTCCTTCGCTCACATTTCTCAGTGTCTTCGGCGCGACGGGAGTGGGGAAGAGTACAGTGAGCCTCCCTTTTTTTAGAATCTGAGGACAATTCGAATAAACCTTCATAGTTCATAAACTGTGCTGCACAGAGCGAGCCCATGACAGTCGGCCATAAACTGGTTTCCCAGACCCAGGTCCCTTCGTTCTGCATCATATCTGATCCCGACAATACTGGCCACCGTTATCTCATCGTTGACACTCCAGGCTTCAATGATGAGAACACAAGTGACCTGGAAATCTTAAGTCGAATTGTAGGGTGGTTGAGAGGATCGTGAGTAGTCCAATTCATGGCACATACCATATATTTGATTTTCTGTCGTTGTAGCCCAGGTCAGATGAAAGTTATCATCATTTACATAATTGGGGCGAACGACTCCGGCGATCTGAATGCGCCTCTAGGCCCTCTACGGTTATCGAACGCTCTAAGCGGAAAGGCAACCCTTCGCATCACTGTCAGTAATGCTAACACGACGGTATTGGCTGCGAACAAGCAGGAGACGAAACTCCGGGAGAAGTTTTCCACTGTCTACAGGTTCAATAAATCTTCCGACAGCGCATGGGGGATTATACGCGGAAACAATCCAAATTCCTCCCCAGCTACCATGGGGCTCTCTGAGTTGGCAGATGTTTTGGACTCGACGCTGCCTAAAGCTCCGCCCAAGACCGGCCGTGCTACTCCGAGACCATCGTTCTTCGCCCGTCTCTTCGGAAAATGTAAGTTGACTTTAGAAAAACACGCTTTGAGAGGTCGATGTTTAATATCTTTTCGAGTTTAGCGCCAAGGCATTCTTAGTAACTCTGTCTCTGTAGCAATATATCGATGGCGGGGCGGCTTTATCGAGATGTGTCTGGAATAGGTGGGATGGGAATGGGAACAAAGCAGTTATTGAATCGCTTTAGTGTCGCAAACGTGAATCGGTCAGAGATCACTAGTATTGAGACCTTGACCCGGGCCAATGTGACGAGAAGTCTACTCACTTGAATGCGCTTTCAAAAACGCAGTCAAACGCCCCAGCGATCAGTAAAATCGTGATAAAATTATGGCAACACTTGCCTCTGTCCCGAATAGATAATTACTGCGGACGCCAACGACACGGGAAATCTGGGCGCCCAATTCAGCTGACCATCGTGACCACTCGCGGAACGAATCAGCAAATTCAAGCTTCAACCTTATCACAGAAAAGTGTCCTCGTGTGGGCGCTTCGATCAATAACATGCGTGTTCCACCTGTGCACCTGTGCAAGTGGTGGCCGAGATGCCTCGTGTCCACCAGGCTGAAAACGTCACCTTCCTAGGGGCAAATTACCCTTCACCAGGAGGCTTAATCCTTCTAGCCCCTACTTGAAGGCAAGGATCTTCGCACTTCAAACTCGAAGCCACTCTTCGCCACTCTCGACATTGCAAAGAAGTTCGTACAGTTTGCGAGCCCCTTATCAAAAAAAATCCAAGTACTGATATGCCCTCGTAGACCACCATGGCTAAAGCAAAGCAGCAATGGGAGAAGGAGGTCAAATCTGATGATATCTTCATAAATGACGGCAAAGCAGGTGATTTTGTTATCCCGTAAGTATCTATCCAGTATTTCGTTGAGGTGAAATTGATACATGCTTTGTCTTATTAGTGTTATGGGCCCGACGGGAGCAGGAAAGAGCACGGTAAAGTCTTGATATACTTATGGGTGAAATGCATCAACTGAGCATAAGTAGTTCATCAATGCTCTTCTCGGGCGCAATTATGCCCGCATTGGTCATGACCTCCAGTCCGAGACCCAACACATCCATCATTATCTGTATCAATCCAAGAACGGCAGCCGAATCTTTATAGTTGATACCCCAGGATTCGACGATACCAGCACGAGCGATCGGGAAATATTGAGGCGCATCGCTGTTTGGATGGCGAAGTCGTGCGTATATACAAGTCAACATATATCTATCGATTTCTGATGAGAATCATTTTAGCTACTCTGACGATATGAAGGTCGCTGGCATCATATATCTGCAGGAGATCAGCCAGACCCGCGTTACGGGCACAACGAGGAAGAACTTGGATATGTTTGAGAAGCTGTGTGGCCCAGATGCAGATCCGAGCATCATCCTTGCGACGACTAAGTGGGGTGAGGTCAAGCCAAACGTCGGCGTGCAGCGAGAAGCTCAGCTTCGTGACGATCATTGGAGCGAAATGCTTATGCATGGTTCCAAGATGCGTCGATTTTCAGGCGCGCAACCCTCTGCGATGGCCATTGTGAATGAGGTGATATCTACTCGAATGACCCTCGATGCGGCCCAGATCCAATCGGAATTAGTCGACGTTGACAAATTACTGGCAGAGACAGAAGCGGGACGCACCCTCCGTTATACGCTGAAAGAGGCACTCGAGCAGCAGAAGAAGATGGCAGCACGTCTCAAAACCGATGACGGCGATGACGTTCATAAACAGGTTGCTGAGAACGACAAAAAGATTCATGCAATAGTCGGGCAAATCACCGCCTTGCAGATTCCCCTAGGGCGAAAGATCAAACGATTTTTTGGCATTTCGTAACTTAGATATAGCTATAGAACGTAGGGGTCATGTCAAATGTACGTTGAATCAGAAAGGGTTGTTGACGACTTCATGTGCTCCAACTTCTCAGTTGCTCACGACTTCAATACAACTACACATGAGCTCGATTATGATACTGGATCGCTGTCTAACCCCACTCAGTCATAGAGGTCTCTATGGAACGTCAATAATAGGCGAACGAGATGAAGAAGTTCACGCACAGATAGTTTGAAGAAAGCCTTGACTCTCTGCGAGAGGGGAACCTTCGAATTGATTTGGCTAAGAGTGTCTCGGATGCGTCTATCATTCTCGACGAGTTTATTCCAAAGGACATCAGTCCGACCATCGCCTTGTTTCATCTCCAGAGCCATGTTATTTTGAGATACGAGCAGTTCCTCCAGGGTAATGATCAGGCGCTGGCCATCACCCTTCTTCTTCAGAGACTGCCGTACACCCTCTACATCTTCCTTGATTTTCTCCGTGTCAAACGTGAACGCGTCTGCAAGGCTTAGATTGACGAGCTTCCAAGCAGCGTCATACGAAACCTCATCAAACCGGCACATTCTCAGCCCACGACGAATCAGCTGTCCCCAGTGTATCGGGCTCTGCAGCTCCGTTTCCTTTTGGAGCTCTGAGCCTTTTGGAGGAGAAGACCACTTTGTAGTCGCAAGAATGACGTTCTTCGTCGCTCCATTGCCGCAGAGACTGTCAAATTTATCGAGGTTGCTCCGCGCGAGCGAAAAGTCCCGTGCCTGAGGGATTTCGTGCAAGAAGATGACGCCCGCGAGCTTCATATTCTCCCCATACCTGCAACAATGGAAGTCAATTTTCAATTTCTTGTGACGACAATGAATTAAGACTTACGATTTTCTGAGCCAGGATACGACACGCTCAAGAATTTTTTGATCCGGGGCTTCTATGCTATTTAAGCCAGGGGTGTCGAGGAGAATAATCCTATATGTAGGAGTTTGGGGATGTACAACGGCAACAAATTGTACATCCCGGGTGCAAGAATCGAGGTCATCACCAACAGAAAACTTTGCTGAATTGAGGAGAGCATTGACGAGCTGCGAGAATGATGAGCAATGGTTTGAATGGAAATTTATTGTATTACCGTGCTTTTCCCACTTCCAGTAATTCCCAGAATTCTGACGGTGACAATGCGAAGGTCAAGAGTCGAAAAAAGGCAGGAAATCGGCAAAGTACTCACGGAATGACGATATCGTACGGTTGCGGGTCAGGCATGACTTTGAGGTCGTCCACCCAAATTTTATCCTCGTTGGCCCTTGAAGGAGGCATAGTTGATAGACTATGGAGAAGTCAGTTCATTGCCTGCAGTGTGATTATATCTCTCAGTTGAATCTTGGACAACCACGTTCCCCAGAATACGAATCGTGCCGCATGCCTCATGCGGCTCAACATCTTGAATCATCGATACTGGGCAGGTGGCAGCGACACACCACAGAATCGATCGTTCTTTTCGAGATGGAATCTGTGATTTCTCCTGGAAGCACTAAGCAATTTTGAACCCCTGTCAGATCATGGGTCCACAAGTTTCGTCATCTTTGCCGCATGTACAGATAATGCAATGGCCGAATGGCGCCTTGCTTACCCGGCCAGAGCGATCTCCATCGGACAAAACTGGGCACGATAGGTGTTGAATTGACCAATGGCAACAGGGGCTCAGCAAAAGTGCCTGGTGATCGGAATCGGATCGGATATACACGCTTTTCTTCCCTTCACAAAGCACGCTGCAAAAGCATGCACATTGCATACTTGTGGACGATGCTCTCGGATCCTAAGATTGAGGGAAGTGCACTTGTCACTCCGCTCCTGCCTCGTGCAACTCGCTGGCATTTCGCGAATTCAAATGGACTGCCTGGTTCTTATCTGTCGTAGATTAATCATTTAATTACGCTCTTTGAACAGGGGGCCTCACCAACTGAAGCTGTACGTGCCGCACTCGACGTTCTCGAGATTACAAGGCGTTGAAGCATTGCTTCAGTGTTCCATCGTATGCCGGAGAAGTCAAGGCAAGGCGGTCTGTACGATGTTGGCAAGGACGACACTGTAGTACTGTGAGTAATTATCACTACCAATTCGACTTCATTCTGAAGTTCATCTTTTAGCCTCCTCGGCCAAGTAGGCTGTGGTAAAAGTACAGTTAGTCTCACTGTGATCATCGTTCGACCTACCATTTGGCTCATGGATTTCTGATAGTTTATCAATTGCGCTGCGGGAGAACTTATCATGACCGTTGGCCATAATCTTACCTCTGAAACAAAATCGGTATCCTACTGCATTCTTCGAGATCCTAGAAGGAGCTCAGGACGATTCATTTTTGTCGACACCCCTGGCTTTGACGATTACAACACGGATGATCGTGAGGTTTTGGATCACATTGTTAGATGGCTAAAGGACTCGTACGTGGTACTAATATCTACTTCTGTTTTTTTTCTTTCTAATTCGCATTCAGTGGACGTATAAGCTTAAAGTTACATGTCATCTATCTGGTCGAGATTAGCCAGGCACGGCAGCCAGAAGAGCGAATGTGTCCGAGTCTCTTGATGAACGGCATCTTTCCCAGCTTAATAGTCGCAACGACGAAATGGAGTGACACTCCGACAGAGTCAGAGACTATCAGGGAGCAAGAATATTCGGCGATTTACTCGCCACTGCCTTGCAGGTTTAGGAACTCTCGAGAGTCTGCATGGGATGTCGTACATTTCCGATCTAATGAGTCACCGGTCGTCCAGCTGTTGATGTTCGGAACCTTGTTGGACTCTGTCCTTCCAAGAACGATGCCTAAACCCAGGTATGGAATACGGGCAGTATTTGCTGGTTTATTTGGCTTTGTGAGTTTATTTTTTGTTTCTCCTCAGTGACCTCAACGAGATCATTTTCAGATGCAGAAAAAGCCTCCGTCTGTCAAGCGCACTCAAGACCCTCAAGATCGCACCCGTGTTGTTAGCGAGCTCAGTGAGAGACTGGCACTCGTATTCCGTGACCCCTTGAAGTGTAGACTTATCCTATCTTGTCACGGTATTGAGGCCCAGGCTCTCCTCGACACATTCCAATTAGTTCGTCCATTTGTCTATCGAACGACGCGTTCATATCTGATGTCATTTTTTTAAGATTCTGGACTTGGGATGTTCAGATAATGACCTCCGTCGGAACCTTATCATAGCCATTCGCAGACTTTCGACGAAAACCGATCTCTATCCAGCTCCATTTTTTCTCAAAAAACTCGACCAAGTTAACGAAAGGCCTGTGGCTGGAGGTGCATACGGAGACATACACAGAGGGGTTTATCAGGGAAGACATGTTTGCCTCAAGCTGATCAAAGTCTATGCCACAACAAGGCCAGAACGCATCGTCAAGGTGAATTGAAACCTTTATTGGCACTCATTGCTCTAACAACTTCCTTTAAGTTGATCGCTCGTGAAGCATCATTATGGGGGCAACTAACACACCCAAACCTCTTGCCATTTTACGGCTTGTACTTGTACATGGATCGAACTTCCTTGATTTCTCCTTGGGCTAGCAACGGGACGATTTCTGACTTTTTAGTTAGGCACCCATCGGCGAACCGCCTTCTTTTGGTAAGGTTACAGCAATACAGAGGATTTTTGACATTCATTGGCTCCATTTAGTGTTCTGACATTGTAGAAGGAGTCGGATATTTGCATGACAACGATATCGTTCACGGTGATCTGAAGGGGGTGAGTCTTACGCCCTGTCACCTCCCCAGACAGACTTCTTCAAGTCCTTACTTGTCATACATTTTAGGTCAACATTCTCATCGATAAATCTCGTCGAGCCTATCTCGCCGACTTTGGCCTGTCGGCCGTCGATGATCCTGAGATTATGGCCTGGAGTCGAAACTCCACAGCGTCGAGAGGCGGCACTGTCAGATGGCAAGCGCCAGAACTTTTCAAGATAGAGACCAGCGAGGACACTGAGACACCCCGTAATACAAAGTCTACTGATGTCTATGCCTTTTCCTGCGTGTGTTACGAGGTGAGTGATTGAACCAATCATTCGAAGACGTTTCTGAGAAGATATAGATTTTCTCTGGATCCATTCCGTTTCCAATGGCTTTGGACGGTCAGGTCATGTTGAAGGTCATGAGTGGGGAGCGACCAGTACTTCCGGCGGATCTGGATCGCAATGCCTTAGGCCTTACAGAAGAGCTCTGGGAGCTGATACAACGCTGCTGGCACGGCGATGCGACGAAGCGCCTCAGTATTTCAGAAGTGAGATCGCAACTTGCCCCGTTGTTACCAACGGATTCTAGACGGCCAGGAGAATGGCAGGATAGACTGTCGGTCCGCGAAGGAGAACTTACTGCAGACATTCCGCTAACGCCTAGAATGCTGGATAAAATCCTTCGGAGGACCTTAAGCTAGATTCCGACGTAAGTGGATGATCATTATAGTGTACTAAAGATTATAAATTATCTGTTTTTATGGGCAAGATAGTTATCGCGACATATACTTGCAAACCAGGCTTCAAATCTACACCCCGTCGTGGACACCAGGGTCGATTCACGCTAACGGCAAGAGATATCATCTCCAATCATTTCGATTGAGTACATCGATGAAGGCACATCGATAAGGCTCAGGTGATGACAACGTGCGTACGAAGTTGCAGACAGGCGCTCAAGCGCTCAAGATTAGATCCGTGAATCGATATCAACGTGTTAAGAACCGAATAGGCATGGTTTCAACGTGTTTGCCGTTCTGAACTGCCACCGTTGATTTGCCACAATCCGTGAACCAGCGCACAATCCAATGCGATTGCCTCACCTGGAACACGAGGAAGACTCGAGGCAGTCCAAATGCCACATTCGTGGTGCACATTCCTTTGAACATATCATGCTCCATCAAGGAGTCTGACCTGACTTGAAGGATTGATCTCCTTGCAGTCCTCACGTCAGTCGTTTCCAAGTCTTGGGCCTCGTGGTACCCTCGTCGAAGTCTGCTGTACATAAAGTTATATCCGATACAACGTGAAGACTTCAAGTTGCTCCTGTGGCTCGCCTCCTTCGCTCCTGCTGGCTTTTGTGAACGATGCTATATCAAAAACGGGGTCCCAATAGTCCACCATTTCAGTACGTGCCCCTCATAATTCACGAATGTGGTGGAATCCATCAGATATCTTCAGGCCAACGAGCAATATCAGTACTATAGATCCAAGGCAGACTAGCTCAGACATACCGAAAGGCCATCTTAACGACAATATCTGGTGGGTTTTCTTTCTGAAAAAATCGTCGTATCCTTCAATGGGCCTTCATCTATAGGATCAGTCAACATCCGCAAGCACCGTTCCAGAACGACTCGAAGACAACTATCTCTACGAAAGATTACCATCTGAGGGGTAGGATCGATACGAATAAAGATCTACCGTAAGCTGCTTTTAAGTCACGCAGACAAAGATCTGACTTCAGCGATAGGGCGGAACCTGCTTCCGTGGTGCCGCCGAAAGGAAACGCACCTAGTCATAGTTCGAGTCAACAAGCCTCTACTACACATCAACAAGCCTCTACTTCACATCAGCAAGCCTCTACTGCACAACAAGCCTCTACTACACAAGGAGAAACACCAAGAGCGGATATAGCGTTCGGTCGGCTTGCCTCGACTGCGCAGCCTACAAATACCACACAACAGGGAGAACAGAAGAACAAAATCACACCCAATAACAGTTCACGGACAACGGAAGACAGTAGGCAAAAGCTGCAAGAATCACCGAGTCGGTGCGTCTAGGACTCCTCATATTGTCATGATGATCGGCTAAATCTGGTGCAGCCTTTCAAAGGATACTGAACCCGTGGCCGCGAGTGGTACTACCTATAGGGCTGCCGAGAAAGATCATAGTCGAGGGATATCGTATGGATTTTTGTTGAGTCGGCGATACTATTGTGCTTACTAGTTCTTCCCAGTACCTCTCAACGTCGAGGTAGCAATCCTCGCTCCAAAACCTCTAGCAGTCCCGATCTTGCCGATAAAAAGTACATGAATTCACGTATATCAGTGGTCAATGTCAAGGCTCATTCTTTTGACAGATTGGGTGATCCGACAGTGAAAGACAACGATAATCATGAGGGATACCATGTCATTCCTAAGTAAGCTCGCTTCTGTCATGAGAAAATGTCTGCTTACCACCCGCAAAACATCAGTTTCACTGAGAGTGGACGCGATGAGAGGCAAGGAAATCATTCTCCGTACGTCCGACGAGTGAAAAAGCTGCTAAATCCCTCATGGTCTGTTGCTAGAAGTCGCGTGGGGGCTAGCGAGCCGATAAGCTACGCGAAGAGGTGAACCTCACCCTTTGCCATATGGACCACACTGACACCACTCAATATTAGGTTGATCCCTCTAGATGACGATGCGGTGTCAATTCGAAAAACGGCGGGATGGATCCCTTCAATTCCTTCAACCATATCTTCGGGATTCTCACGACTCTTCAAGCCTGGAAGTAGAATGTCCACTATTACACCACAGAAGGCATACGTTGGCGAGAATGACATCGTGATTGCGTACGTAATGTCTTCACAAGTTGCACTGAATTTAAAGTTGACTTTCGTCCAGGGTTACGGGAAGAGTCAGCGGAGAAGACAAGCGTTGGGTAAGAGTGAAAACCGCTAGGATTACTTCTAAATCTGATTTTATCTTTCAGTTTACCGATGATGCTATTGGCGATAACAATGACAGTGAAGATGTCTCTTCTCCTGAAGTTCACTATGTCGCATCCAACGATTCAACCAGTCCAAACCGAAAAATTTTCCTTGTTTATACAACTGGCGGAAAGGAGCAGAAGTTAAACGATGCCTTGCGTTCCGTTCAAGGCTGGTTTTCTGATTCGTATGCACTTTCCTTCCTTCTTTTTACCAGAATGCCTCACGCCACCTTTAGTTGTGCATTCAAAAGAAAGTTTTCGGGCTTAATCTACCTCGAAGACACGTCGACTGCGCCTCCAATCAAGTTATCGCGTCACGCTCTAGAACTGCTTGACAAATGTGTTGATCGGCCGAATATTGTTGTATCGACGATAGGCTGGAACGACGAAATCGACACAAAGCCTCTTGAAAATAGGCACAAAGAACTGATAGAGCAGTGGAGGACCTTCGTAGATCGTGGTGTGAATGTGCTCCGATTGTCGGCCCCAGGAACGATATCGCGAGACGTTTGTCATACTCCGTGGGACATCGTCAAACTTATCATCACAAGAAACGACGAGAAGGCTCCAGTCCAACAGCGAGGGATATGGAAAGCGAAAGAGAAGAAGGCTGAAGACAGGTTTTTGGATGATCCAAGAGATACTGATATCGTTATTCCGTGAGTGGTTTGTGTTTGAACCCGCATTAATGCTCTAACCCCAATTTCGCAGCATTATGGGGCCTACTGGGGCCGGTAAAAGCACGGTATGGAATTTGGTAACTTATTTTCGATCAATATTTTTCATCCTTTCTTCACAGTTCATAAACGCTGTATACGGTAGCAATGTCGCGGTGGTTGGACACAATCTCAAGTCTGAGACGGCTCAGCTTCAACACGTTATCTTATCTCACCCTACCGACCGTACCCGCCGAATCATCATCGTAGACACTCCTGGATTCGATGACACCTATGTCGCCGATTCCGAGATTCTCAGGCGCATTGCCGTCTGGTTGGCGCGATCGTACGTCTGTTATCCATCGCTATCAACCACGCTCTAATTATACCTAATAGTTACTCAGCGAACATGACTTTAGCGGGTGTCATTTATCTTCACGAAATCAGCCAAACTCGCATGCTCGGCACTGCTCGAAAGAACCTTGACATGTTCAACAAGCTAATAGGCGAGGCTGCTACCAAGAACGTCGTATTGGCTACGACAAAATGGGACGACATTCCTAAGGAAGTCGGCGAGCGTCGCGAGCAGCAGCTCAGTGAACGCCACTGGAAGTGGATGGTTGACCTTGGAGCCAAGATATTCCGCTTTGAAAACGCGTACGAGTCCGGATGGAAGATCATTCAACATATCCTCGACCAGGTGGGCATTCAAGATGTCGACACTGTTGAGATCCAAAAGGAACTGGTTGAGGTGAAGAAGATACTTCCTGACACTGAAGCTGGCCAAGCGTTGCTTTACACGCTTGAAGAGCTTTTGGAGAATCAGCGGCAGCAGGCGGCGCAGCTTCGCCAGGACGAAGCCAGTGATCAGGTGAAGGTCATACTGCACGAAACTGACCAAAAGATACGCGCGACATTGAGCCAGATCAACGAGCTCAGTGGCAATCGTTTGAAAGCCTGGTGGAAGAAATTCTCCTGGGTGAGTGCTTCACTCGCAATGTCTTTTTAGTGTTAATCATTCATAATATCGTCAGATTAACCGTGAAGCTCCTCATAAAGCAAATGCCTAAAACAACCTCGTTACATGTTGCATGCCAATTTCACTATTTCAAGAAGACTCCGACTCCTCACAACCTCTCCTGTATCATCGATATCATCAATATATAAATATACGTTAGCTGAAGCACACTAATCGTAGTCCTAGTAACTCCACCATTCACACTCATACTGAGATCAATTCCTGAAGCTTGCACTTCACTTAACTCATCATCCATAAATTCAAATTGCTCGTGGGACTGCTTCTCCTCGTCAATCGGCTCTGAACGCAAGCGCTTGAGCTTGAAGCTTGAAGAGGCTTCATCAATCCTATGCATGATTCCGATCTGATCTGCCAAATCTGTTTCATCTTGGCCAATTCAGTCTCCTTCAGAGCCCCAGCCCTTCACTTGCAGGACGTCGATCTCGAAGCCATGCACTGTTGGCATGTTGTGCTCAGGGCCTCACTGTCTACACGTGGCGCAATGCCAGGTCACCATTTTGTCACTATTACACTGAAAAGCGTTCGTTGCAAACCGACACTAGGCAGTGCCTAGACCTGCCTTTCACTAATGACCCCACCTGCAGCTGAGCATCGAAAGCCATCCAACGCCCTGGAAGCCAATCTCACAAGAGACGACCTGGTTGTAGTGTATGTTCAGCTTTGACTTCTGTTTACCCTTTCCGAGTCTGATAGGGTGTATAGACTTTTGGGACAGACAGGCGCGGGCAAGAGCACAGTGAGCCAGCTTGGACTACCCCTTATGCTTAATAAATCGGATGTGATATAGTTTATCAACCATCTCGTGGGCAAGCCTGTCATGACCGTCGGCCATAACATCAAATCCCAGACACAAGAGGTCTCCTGTTATCCCGTCCCTAATCCTAAAAGCCGCCGTCGAAAAATCGTTCTGGTGGACACACCAGGATTCGATGATTATCGCGTGGATGATAGACAGGTTCTTGACAGGATTGTTCAGTTTCTCCAAAGCTCGTGAGTACTTGATTGAAGGCCATATCACCATCTTATAGCGAGCTTTATCCCCTCGATCTAGGAAGGCGAAGGCGAGGCTCCTCATTGTCTACCTAGTAGAAATAGACCAAGCCCGGCGTATCAACGATGCTGGGATGTCACCGGTGAAACTCGTTACAGCTGGCATAGGTGCAAGCCTGGTGGTGGCAAGCACTAAATGGAATAGTCTTGCAAACGAAGAGGTTGGGGTTCGAAGAGGGGCTCAGCTGAATAAACTTTGTTGTTGTACGATCCATAGGTTTGGGGATTCTACACAAGCCGCATGGGATATCATCGAATTGGGATTGAACTCGCCCGCAGTTACGATCGCCGAATTTGCGACTAGACTGGACGCTGCCTTGCCAAAGGAAAAGCCCAAAAAGAAGTCTAATGGTGGTATATTCGGTATGTTCTCAAAGTTGTTTGCAAAGGTGAGTTTCAACACAAATTATTCGAAGCTTTAGTGTTCTTACGTTACGACAATGAGAAATAAGGCAGATTCTCCCTCCATCTCGACTGACCACCCCACTGATACCCGAAGGCCAGGCCGGTCACATCCATAGTAGAAACACATCCTGTCGTGAAATTCATGCCATAAACAATCAACTGACGACGGATTGTGAAAAAGTACTACTTAGTGAGGTGACGTGACGTTTACCAGTTGCTTTGTCCAAGAAGCACTTTTGCTTGAGGATAGTTATAATCGAATCTCATTGCGCATGCGTACCAGCAAGTGCTGCAGACACGGACGTAACTTGCAGAGAAGAATACTACACTTGACAAGACCAAATGCATATGCGGCTTTTGCCGAACATGCATTTTCGCCGTCAACTCCTCGATAGCGCGTCATCTGTGCTCTTGGCTGGTTACATCAAGGTTACATCTTCAATTGCGTGACTCAGGACAATGTCAAGCCTTCGGGGAAAGTTCTGCTCGACGCTGTTTTCCAAAACGCGACCGCAGTTTGGGGTCAGCTGCCTGTCAAAAAATCCAACTCGAGTTCCGTTCCGTCTGTCGTTTCTCATGTATTTATGTTTACTAGGGGCTCTCGATGTATGAAAATCCATCAGAAAAGTCAGCGGAGGCGAGAATTAGCGAGCCGGAGTCGGGTTGGGCTTTGGCATAAGGAATTCAAGAACGACCAACTTAGTCACCTGGGCCCAGTCGTTCTAAAGCTTTAAGCAAGCAAGATCCGGCGTTCACAAGGAACTGGGTTACTTCATAATCTTCCCATGTACTACGACGACACAAATTGGTGCTATGTCTGCGACTGTCACTTTGTCAGTACAGTATCTCCCCTGTAATATCGTATACTACTAACCATCTTCTGATAGGATGGCCAAGGTCTCTATTGTTCGACAAAGTGCAAAAACTCTATTTACAACCTTTCCGACGACGTAGAGGATATCTCTGCTCCTCTATCTTCCCGTTCGTCGTCGACGTCCAGGACACCGTCAAATTCACATCATTGCCGCCGCCTACTGAAACTAACGCCTTCCAACCCACAACCCGCCCCTCCCATTGTCAGTATCTATATCGTCGTTGCTATGTCCTCCTCAGTATCCGGGACGGCCCCTTCCCATCGCATCTTACCTTCATTGAACAAGAACTCTCCCAAGTCCCAAGTTCTCGCTGCCAACATGCGTACGATTCCTGCACCTGTATCGAATCCAATGCCCCGTGGCTGTCTCCGTCACTCGAATCAACGCTAATCTTGCTGCAGGTCTCCTGCACTATTACAGCATTCCATATACTCTGCAGAAGGACACTAACCTTGACATGCGTACATCCTTATCCCATTGTTCGTTCACTGTCCTTCCCCCTTTTTACTTACTGATTAATAACCGATTTTTCTTCGTGCTACGTTTACAATATTCAAGCTGCACAAGTACATAACTTGTGCACATATATTCAGCCTATATACCGTTCAAGGCGGACTCTCTTCATGTTAGCTACATATAGTACACCGATACCTCAGGCTTGTTTTTACTGTTCAAAGTATGACACCCCCAACGTTCTACTAGTACAGTTGTATTCACGCTGTATTTACTAAGTAGTACGACGAAAAAGTCGTTTGATCTGTCGCCCGAGGGGAATGTCCAAGGTGGTGATCTGGGCGGCGATGGATCGAATCTTCTTGTCATTCTCAGCGATCTGGTTATGGAGGTCATCGCCGCCGTCTGTTCTGAGACGTGCTGCCATCTTCTGCTGCTGCTCGAGTGCCTCTTTCAGCGTATAACGGAGGGTGCGTCCCGCTTCTGTCTCTGCCAGTAATTTGTCAACGTCGACTAATTCCGATTGGATCTGGGCCGCATCGAGGGTCATTCGAGTAGATATCACCTCATTCACAATGGCCTTCGCAGAGGATTCCGCGCCTTCAAATCGACGCATCTTGGATCCATGCATAAGCATGTCGCTCCAATGCTCGTCTCGAAGCTGTCTTTCCCGTTGCTCCCCAACACTCTGTTTGACCTCACCCCACTTCGTCGTCGCAAGGATGATACTCGGTCCTGAATCTCGGCCACATAGCTTCTCGAACATGTCCAAGTTCTTCCTCATCGTGCCCGTGACGCGAGTCTGACTAATCTCCTGTAGGTATATGATACCAGCGACCTTCATGTCATCAGAGTAGCTAAAACGAACACGTTAGACACCGCCAAAGGTTTAAAAGTGCATGTGTATACGCACGATTTCGCCATCCAAACAGCGATGCGCCTCAAGATTTCCCGATCACTCGTGATGGTATCGTCGAATCCTGGGGTATCTACTATAAAGATTCGGCTGCTGTCCTTGGTTTGCCACAGATAATGCTGGATGTATTGCGTCTCAGACTGTAGGTCATG
>JABAJS010007697.1:0-29321 GCA_018221635.1 Tephrocybe sp. 10521TJB
ATATCAGCCCGAATTTGGCGGTTGGTACGGGCGAGGGAGAAGATTGGGCAGAGGAAGTGATTGCGTGGATCCGGGGTTGAAGCCTATGTATCAGAGTACTGTATCGTTACCAAGTCAAGCCGGGAGACATTTATTCTCATCGATATCCTTTCATTCGTTTGGTCAGGCATATGCCCAATAGATTAACAAGCTTAAACCAGGTCTATCTTATATCCGATTGTGCGCCCTATCTTGTGATACGATTATCCTTGTGTCGTCTCACTAACCGTCCCATTGAGGACGATTCTAAAATGAACTAGGCGTCTCACAGGATGGTCAAAAACAATAGTTTTTCGATATGCTCATGACACCTGCTACTCACGTTGTACGAAAACGTCCGACGGTGTGAAGAAGTGGGTATTTTAGTCGCCAGTTTAAGGTAGTGGTGACACGGAAGTGGCTCTAATTTGTACGGGGAAGTTACTACAAAATGATTGACAGGCCGACTCGGAGAGTCTCCTAATACGTCGGGAGCGGTAGAAGCGACAATGTCTAGAAAACTTTTCCGCATGTGTGAGTTGATTCCAACTCCAAATGTACTTGTCTCCTGTATGTTCAAGGGCACAAGGAGATAGTCCTGGGCATCAGCGGCCAGCTGCGCCATCTTGAATTCTAAGCTGCCATTGGCACATGCTTCGGGCTATTGAAAACGCTGGAGATCGGTCCGACTGTAAGAATTCCAGTGTTGGAAGAAAGAGCACTGCAAGGTAGCGAGACGGATTAGAAGGATGCCTTCAAATGCGAGATCAGAGCAAATGTAGCGATGGCCAGAGAAAGCACTTGACTCCGAGTCATGACACCAGCATATCGAGCTCTTGGGCTTGTCAACAAAGATCCAACCGAGCGTGATCATCACTATGGACTACTTGTATACAGCGCAGTCGTCACAATACAAGCAAGAAACACGCATGTTTTGATTCAAAAAATAGAGCAACAGTGGTCTGCATGGCTCATCATTACTTGTCTAGATCCTTTGGAGCGGGTAACAGGATGTTTAAATCCTTCTCACATTCAGCCCACTCCCTCCTAGCTACTTCTGCGCGCTGCGGGGAGCGAGGTTCGAAGACAGCTGGGAATTTGAAGGGAGGGCTGGAGAACTAACGATGAAGAGTTCAGCATCGAGCAAAAGCCAGAAAAATTGAACGACGAACATCTCCACTAAATGCCGCATCACTGTCATCATACTGGAATGGCAATCCAGTCTTGGGATCCGGCTTGTCGTCTGCGCGAATGTTGAATGTCCATAGCATAGTAGCGATGTCGATCCAGAGCGATCGCTCGGCAAATGGAACGCCAGGGCACACTGTCGAGGCAACAAGTCAGCTTTCTGACAATGGTGCATCTGTATCAGGAGTACTAACTTCGCCGGCCAAAGCCAAAGGCACTGGTGTCGTAATCAGCCTTGAGCTTGCCATCTGCGTTGAGGAACCTTTCGGGGAGGAAACGGTCGTGATCATCGAATCTTGACTGGTCATGCTCGATCGCCCTATCAAAGATAGGTTTACATAGGACACATGAAAGAAGATCAAGTACGCTTACCATGGCACAGCAAAGATAATGCTGCCCTCAGGAATAAAGTACTCCTTCCCTTGATATTCGATCACGTCGCTGGCAGTAGATTGATGAGGCACACCGAAACGAGCTACACAAGCCAAGTTAGACTTCAACGCAATGATGCAAAGCATCGAATGTACCTGCCGGACGCCATCGGAGAGTCTCTGCATAAGACACGTCAGATTGTCTTGCCTTGGAACATGTATGTCAAAGGACCCACCGCGGACAATAGCCTCTACGTAGGGGAGGAAAGGTCGATCCTTGAAGGTCGGTAACCGGTCAGGTCCCACAACAGCATCGATTTCCTTCTGTGCGGTCGAGATCCATTCCGGGTAACGAATGCAAGCGAGAACGAAGGTCTGTAGAGAAAGCGCAGTCTGGAATGGCGTAAGTGGGAGGACACAGGAACGTTAATAAGTTGCGTACGGTTTCGATGGCCGCTCCGGTGAACTGGTTCATCAGGCGGCGCTGATCTCCTTCAGGTTTATCTTCCCTCGCAAACGCAGCGGCCCACCTGTTATGATAACCAATTGTTATCGGCATTTCGTTTCTAATAGTGGTAAGAGACATACGTGTTCATGCCAGACGCCTTGCCTGTCACAGCCTCATCGATTAGTTTTTTGTAGATTGCATCCTCTCGTTGACGGTAAGACTGTGCACGAGTCCTCCATGGCATAGGTCCAGGTATCCAGTCCAGGAAAGGCAGAACGTTGATGATACTGGCCGAAGGGGTGCAAAGTTGCACGAAATCTGCGATAGCCTGGCCCAAAACAGTCAGGACAGGAAGCTTGCTCGTGCGATTGATGGCCCCACCTGAATAATCTCCTTGAGATCTTGTTCATGCCCCGTTGGGCAATGCATGCCAAACCCGGCTGCCAAAACAGTACTTGCAGCAACTCTGTACCAGTAAACGATGAAATTTGAGGTATGACTGTGCAGCGAAGGCCACAAACCGATCCATGTGATGGAACCACTCTTTTCCGCCATCGTCAAGCAGGTGCTGGATGTTCAGCACGGCTTCGAATTCCTGAAGGGGCTCGGTCTTCCCGGCGCGTACGGTGGACATGAGGCCGGTGGTGAGCCTTCGTGCAATAGTATGAGTTTCGCCTTGCTCGCAAACACCCCAGTACGCTTTCGTGGGATCTATGTGATGACGCTGTATTACAAAGGCGTCAATGAGCGGACTGTTCGCGGATGACAGAAAGCACGGCTCCCACTCACGACATATGGCACGACAGGACGCGAGGAATGCTTGGCTGAATGCTTTTCGAGGAGATCCTTCGCGACCTTGATATCTCCAATCAAGATAACGGGCTACACAGCAATGTAAGAATGGTGGAGATAGCAAGTCAACGATCCATCTTACAAATCCAGCCAGGTTCAATGACACGAGACCCCCATATTGTTCTAGCAGCCCTCTGAAATAAGTCGCCAAATGCTTGAAAGGAGAAGTCAGCCCTTAGTCAAGGCGATAGGAAGATGATGAAGACGAACCTTGGTAGGGACTTGCAATACGTTCCCGAGCAGCGGAATCCCAGAAGGGCCCGGGGGCAATTTTCGACCTGAGTTCGTGTTGGAGCGTCGGACGTAGATGCTCCCTAGAGTGACGAGCACAGCAGTGGCCACAGCCAGTTGGGATGTAGTATCCAACATTTCGCTGTGAAACGTGAGGAATGGACAATGTCGATCTTGTGATAGGAAGGGGTAAGAGACGGTCTAATTTTCAAACTGTTCATGCCGTAGCTCTTTGTAACATTTCAACGGGCCCGCGGTAGGGTCTAGAGAATGTTAACACCGACAATATCTCGCTTAGGTAGGCATTGTGATGGTTCAAGACGTATGCAAGTGGTAGGCATCTCGAATCTTCCCATCTTCTCATCTTCTCCAAGGACTTCAGGGCCTCCTAATGTGGGACTTGGAAGCGAAAAAACTCCTTTCAGACTTGTTTGACGAGTGCAATATAAAGACTAGTATCCGAAGCTATAATCTGTCAAAGATGTGTAAACCCAAAGAAACGGTATAAAATGAATGCTTTTAATGGACCGAAACTATCACTGATAGAGCCGCTGAGAACGGATGTTGTCTTGACCCACTTCAAGATTCCGATATGGTTGTGAGTAAGAAGACTACCGATGTTGGAGCGTATTTGGTTGTGATCTTCATCAAGTGACGGTCCAGAGTTTGCTCGGAAGTGTTCCTGTTCTCTGATCAATCCGCGGACACGTTTCGAACTTGGAACTACTGTGAAAATATGCTAACGACAGCGGCAGCGATGTAAACGGTCTCATTTTTTGGCAATGTGCGCACTGGCAACTTATGGGGGACAACCGGCACGTTGTTTTCCCGGATTTCCGGCTCTTGAAACTTTGCTCAACAACTCAAACGTCGGTCTACTCGTCGGTCTACTCTGTCGGTCTGAAAAGTTGCATCTCTCCCGCGTACATTGCTAAGCAATTAATATTGAATCCTCACAGTTTTAATAGTTGATCATTCTCAAGCTCGGTTGCTGTTTAATGTATTTTCAAGACACTGAATAGTACTAACCCAGTACTTGGACACTAGGTTGTTTCGAATGTCTCCTTGATAAAATTCTTCATCATCTTCAACCTCTCCAACGGGCGATCATCCTGCTTATGATTCATGGTGTATCTGAAGGGTTACTCCAAATATACTAGGTCGATTTTCCATTGAGTAAGAAGAGCGTCGGGACCTGGTCGGGTCAGGACGCCACAGATGCGGAAACGATGGTACCTAGCGCCTCCTACATCATTTTCACAGCGACAGCTGCTACACCCGTGTTTTCTGGAGCGGTTCAAATGTATCGTCTGTCCTGAAACGTCTCCATTCAGCTATACTGGACCACCGCCCGCCCGTATATAAGGTCGCTGACCACAGGCTGTAAAGATATTCTTATACGAGCTTCTCAGTGCAAGTACAGCCATAATGATTTCGATTCCTCTGCTACTCTTATCTTCCTTTCTAATACGATCTACTCAAGCCACCACTGATTACCTGATCATTGGAGGAGGAACTGCAGGTAAGCTTGAGGCCTTTTCAAAGGAATAGTCTCTGTCTGACTCCTTATTCTAGGACTTGTTCTTGCAGAGCGCCTAACCGAAGACCCGAAGATCTCAGTGCTTGTTTTGGAAGCGGGCGGTAATGGGCTCGGAAAGTATGCTTGCATCAAAAATCCCCGCCACCCCCTGCTGATCTTTGTCTCAACTCAGCGTCAATATCAGCGATCTAAGCCTAATTGGCGCAGCCTGGGGCACAGACATCGACTGGCAATTCCCAACTCAACCCCTCTTCTATGCAGACGACCGACAGTTATCACCGTCACCACGTGGAAAGGTCCTTGGGTGAGTATTAAGTCGTTCCTTTGATAGTAAATGAACCTTATTACTTGTCAACAGCGGTTCCTCTTCTATAAATGGTATGCCGAACAAGATGAATACTTTGATGTTCGTGTCTCTGAAATTGCTTCTCCAGGGGATGTTTATGAGCGTGGAGATTACCATGAGTACAATCAATGGGAGGCCCTCGGCAACACTGGATGGTATTTTTTTATATTTGTAGCCACAGTCTAATGCAGAGCTCACTCCTTGACTAGGAATTTTGACTCTATCCTCGCTGCTTCCAAGAAAGGAGAGAAATTCTATGCTCCACCGCCAGCAGATGATATCGACTTCGTCCTTGGAGATCATGGGCTCAACGGAAATCTGGCAACTTCCTATGGAGGAGTCGCACCACCGTGAGTTCATTTCAGAAGTTACATTTGTTGTCATTTTACTCAATACTGTCCAGGTTCCACGACGTGATCACTGCTGGGGTCGTCAATGCAGGTGGCGTTGAATCACCCGATCAGGCCGGAGGTAATGTCACTGGGATCTCCCATGTTACCAACGCTCGTCTACCTAGCAATAACACTCGGGCAACTTCGGTAAGTTAATGTGGCTTTTGAATTGTACCTCGGGCTGGGCTCATATATGGCACTCAATAGGCAACCGGATACTGTGAGTTTCAGATTAATGGCGTGTTTGTGAAGTATGCCGTCTTAAGACTTTTTAGATTTCCCATATTCCTACCGCAAAAACCTCCAAGTCACGCTTTACGCGACGGTTACAAGAGTCTTGTGGGAATCGACGGCTAGCGGAAACGCTGTTGCACAGGGAGTTGAATACGTCGATAAGCAAGGCGCGACACAATCAGTTGTAAGTTCCTTCCCAACTTTGACCCTGTATTACGCTGATTTCCTCTCTGTATCAAGAATGGCACAAAGGTCATCTTGGCCGGTGGAACATGGGGTTCTCCCCCTATCCTCGAGCGCTCTGGAGTTGGCAATGCAACTTTCCTCAAATCTCTGGGTATCAACAGCGTTATCGACCTTCCCGGCGTTGGAGAGAATCTGAATGAACGTACGTCGATCAATATCAATGCAGGTGTACAAGACTAAATGAGCATTCCAGAAACTCTCGTCCAAATGGAATGGCAACTCAATGCAAGCCTTCCCAATCCCGGATCACCATTCCTTCTCAATGGTGCGCACCACTGGCCATTTCTCCAGAGTATTTAATTCATTCCCGAACCAGTTGAATCTCTGCAAACGACGCTTGGAACCAATAACCTCTCAACCATCGAATCCTTGCTCAACATCAACCCTCCCGGTCTTAGCAATGCGCTACACGATGCCCACAAGAGGCTCTTTGCAGAGAACGCGCCCTGGGTTGAGGGATACATCTATTTAAACACTCCAGCACAGGGACCTTCGACGCTAACTTGGTATGCCGTAAACCTCCACCCCTTATCGAGAGGTTCAACCGTAAGTCTACATTGTCAACGAAGAGATACCGCAGTTGCTGACCATCTTCCGTAGCATATCGTATCTTCCAACGGGACTGAGTATCCTAAGATCCAATACAATTTCTTCCAAGACCCTTTCGACCTGGTATGTTGTGTTCTCTAACTAAGAATCCTTGTCTCATCGAATTACAGTATGTAATGGCAGCGGCAGCGCAACGCGTACAAAGGATCGTCGCCACTCCCCCGATTTCTAACTATGTTGTCGGTACGTGATCGTCTTTAAGGACTACTCCTGGCCCTCTAACAGCGTCTGCTATAGCCCCTATTACCCCCAGCGCAAATGTGACCAGTATTGAAGCTCTACAGGATTACGTCCGCAGTGCTGCGACATATACAAACCACATTCAGGGAACGGCTCTCATGGGTAATCACAATACTCTCTTTGAATATATGTATTACACGCTGACATCCAGATCCACGTAGGGCCTCGCAAAGATGGTGGCGTCGTTGATTCGAATCTTAAGGTTTATGGCACAAAGAACCTTTACGTTATTGATGCATCTATCATTCCTATACAGCCTGCGGCTCATTCTCAGGTAAGTGTGTATATGTTCTACGCAGAACTTATACTTAACTTGTATTTTGCTATAGGCCACAGTATATGCCGTCGCCGAACGTGCAGCTGAGCTGTTAAAGGGCAATTAATTCACGAGGAAACCGACATCAATTATGTATATATACTCACATACTATAGATATTAAGTTTGTTGCAGTATTTTAAACTCTTACTACCAATTATTCACCTACGTTAGTCACAATCATCGATATCCTTTCTTTCTATCCATAGTGTGTCTTCATTCATTTGATTCTAATCAATTGTGTGCGCTTTTCTTTGAAGTCAAACACTGCTCATATATCCCTCTCTTTGATGTCCACTAAATCGCTCTGAAGACGCGTCAGAACGCGATCAGAGGCGGCCACGCGTAAACCTCGTGCAGGAAAAGCAATCTGAATCGACTGGGTCGTATTCACTAACACGACCTCCTGGACGCCCCCCACCCAACGTCTCTCCTGTACTCCATATCCCTCAACCTCGCACACCCCTCCGCGCCCCGCCACAGCTTCTCCCTCCTATCCGAAATACATCCGCCAACTTGAGATTATGCGCGCCCAATGGGGCCTCGCAGACTCCTTAGCCACATGGCCACTTATAGCGCTTTAATCCAAAATTTAATGCGTTTACACAATGTGCACAGTCTGTGCTTGCGGAACTCAGGCTGGGACTCACTCTCCTCATTTGAGAGCGCCTTGACAACCCTCATCGCCCGTCCGGCCCTAACCCATTTCGAGCTCTCCAAGTTCCTCTCCCCCTCCCTCTCGCGTCTCGTAGCCCCCATAAGCTCCCCGCCCAACCTCATACACCTCTCACTTACAGAAATCGACCGCACCCAGTACTAGCCCATCTCATTCCCCTCCCCTTGCGGCGTAGACAAACAGAAACCCCGTTTAAGGAGCTTAGAACTGTGCGCAGGGAGTGCTGGGACCTCAGCACTCGAGTGGCTTTTAGGTTGTGTATCTCCGATAAATGCCAGGTTGGGTTTGGGAGGAGGGCACTGGGAAGAGCAGGGCGAACGGTGGAGTGTTTAGGGCGCTTGTTTAGCTTAGTGAGTCCTCTGGTGCTTCGTGTTTCGTGTTATAACTGGTCAGTATGTATGATTCTCAGCAGAAGACCCTATACTCCCTCCCCTTCCCTCTCCTCCCTCCCAAACCTACGCTCCCTCCACCTAAGCGGCGACACCGCCTCTTCTCTCTTTTCCATACGACAACTTCTTACCTTCCGCTCTCTCTCCCAATTTACCCCACCCATGAAAGATACTCTCCCTCGTCCTCCGAAGCTCAGGAACGGGAACGGGAATCGAAGCCCTCGATACGTGTCTTGCGCAGAGCACCTAGAGAATCTGCAAAGGATTGAGGCGCGATTCGGAAGCCGGGGTTAAAGGGCATTGGGGGGATCGGGATCGGGAACGTATGGCTACAGAGGAAATGATCAAGGAGATGATGGAGAGGTATATGCCACTGGGAAGTGAGCATTGTGCACGTGGTTTGTACAACTTCCTCCAGTTTGCATAATCGTTCGGCAGGAACATTGTCAGCAATTGAATCCAAAACAGCATGCTAAAGTCTACATGGAACAGCTCTTGCTGAGCGCAGATCCACTAATCGATCGACTGATTCCGAAGGAAATACAAGATGTTTTCTTCTACTCGAGTTACGCGAGGAAATTGCGGTGCGTAATCGATTGGAGTGGAGGTTCATAGGTCTTCCTTCTTCACCGTCCCAACCTGGGGTGTATCTTATACCTTCAGGAGACGTAGTACACCTCATCGTCCTGGGGAAGTCTATGATCATTCTCGACACCTTCGAAGCCGCGCGGCGTAGACCTTCTTGATGGAAAAACGCATGTCAATCTACACCAGGCGGGCGAGCAAGCGTTTGCCGAACAACCTATGAGACCAAAACATTAACCCGCGCAACCTTATTGAAATCAACTACAGTAGGTTATGGTTTATAATTCAACGGCTTCAGTAAAACTCACAAGGTTGATTTTACAGATTGAAAGTCCACCCTGGTAGTCGGCGCCCACTGTGTTTAGGGCTCGACAAACTTTGTAGGTTTTATCTCGGTCGCTCAAAGAATGACTTTGTGAACCATTGAATAAACACGATGCCGCGGCATATCTATTGTTGAACAACACAATGTAGCTACACAATTACGCTAAGCGATGTCGAAAATTGTAGGTTTTATCTCGGTCGCTCAAAGAATGACTTTGAGAACCATTGAATAAACACGATGCCGCGGCATATCTATTGCTGAACAACACAATGTAGCTACACAACAGGACACGATAGAAAACTGAGTACTTATAGATTTAGAAACATATCTGAATGAGCAGAAGTCGGTTTGAAATCTATCAGCTGTGATGTGAAGAACTGATAGTATTTGTCGAGAGCTTTGTATAGGGGACCTCCGAGCCCACTACGTATGGATTATAGGTGGAGAGCAGGCCCATTTCCTTTTACGACGCAGTAAGAAGATATTTCTAACAAGGAACCACTAACTCACAACTCGAAGTCTCCGAAACAGAACAGGCCATCACAACAATCTTCGTTACTACTGCAAGATTGGTCCACTGTGCGACACTGGGCTTGGTTGTTGTCAGGTAAAGCAGCAGCACTGGCTCCGGAAACGAGAGCAACGAGAGCAAAGACGAGGGTGGAAAATCGCATTGTCGCAATACTTAAGGGTTGCTATGAAAAATACATGGGCTTAATATATATCGGTCTCCAAACTATGAAAAACCATGACCATTTTGGGGTCATCAAACACACCTGCAAGTTCCAAATAAGTGAGCAGACTTGCCTTGAATCTAACGCCGGGATCGTGCGTCAGGACGGGGGCAGCTCAAAGGACTGAAATGAGACGTAAGTATATTGAATTTCTTCTCGGGACTAACCTGATTATTCAACGCTACAGACGTTTAATATTACCGGCCCCTAAATCCCTAGATAGCGAGAGTGTTGCAGGACAACCGAAACTCCTATACACCATACATGGACAAGACTTTGCTCGATTCACTCAACAGCCAGAACGGTAAAATTTGAGCTGCTGATTCCTATTCCAAGTCAAGTCATGGAGATGCTTTCAAGGGTTTTTGTTTTGCTATTTTGCTTCAGCGGCGGTCAAGAATAAAGACGCCACATCAAACATCAGACTGATGGATCACATCACCCAAATACCGGTCAAAACCGTCAAGTGAATATACTTAGAGGATACATATGATTACCTGTGAACATCGTTCAGCGGCGCCAATCCAAGTACTCGCCTGATGCCGATATTCGGGCAATCGTCACCACAACATTAACCAAATTGCATGTATGTCCTGTCCAGCTTCAGAGTGTTCTATCGGGAACCAACATCAATTATATATACTTACATACGTATTAAGCTTGTTGTGATACTTTAAACTCTTGCCACCAACTACTTACCTACGTTACCTACTAATTACTCGCAATCATCCTTTCTTTCTATCCAAATTCATATCCCTAGTATTTGTTGATTCTGTTATGGGTGCCTTTGCGCCCGACATGTACCTTTGAAGCCAAACACTGCTCGTGTATCTCTTTCATTGAGGTCCACTAAATAATTCTGCCAGTAGACGCGTCAGAACGCGATCTGATTCTGAGGCGAACCTCGCAATATCACGCGGACCGCGCCGGTAGAAACTTCCTTCCTTCCTTCACGTGTCATTTTCGCTCTTCGGACGCGCGCGATAAAATTGTTCTCTAGCCTTCATAATGTACGGAGTTGTTTTCATCATCTTTTGTTCAGTGATGTTTCCTGACATCATTCTTGCTTCTAAGCTCCCATATCTCCTGCATTTCAGGGGCCCAAGCTGCCCGTATTTACTAACCACATTATTGACATAGCACGTCTCGGTGCGTCTGCTTCTAGATTATTTCACCAATCCGTCACTCATCAAATTCCTATAGCGCCGCCACAGATGGTAGTTTCGCTGACCCCAGTCTCAAGGTCTATGGAACGAAGAAGATTTATCTTGTTGATGCCTCCGTCACCCCCCTCCAGCCATCTGCGCATACGCAAGTAACAGTCTACGCACTTGCTGAACACTGTGCAACCGAGCTGTTCAAACAGTAAAGAATATATCAAAGCTCTCGCATTTCCTTATTCATGCACCACTTTGTCTGTCCCCTTTCATCATAATGTACGAACCAGTCAAGCGATATCTGTAATTTTGTGGAAACAGAGTAATGTTTTCGTGGTCAGTCCTAAGGCCTCTTCTGATTGTCTGATTGTTCCAACAGCACCCGGTCTTGATAACTACTTACCCTAAGGGTCCACGCGTGCAGAATGTGAAGTGTCTTGACTTCCGAAGGCTGGTTAACAATCAGCGCCGCATACTGATAGGCCGCCTGGGCCGCTGATCATGAAAGGGAAATTATGATTCGTTCGTATCATCCTTCGGGAGAATACCGCCCCCAATTCCGTAGCCTTGTTGCCTTAGGACCACTTCTCGCGTCGGGAGAAGATACTAACACATCTGACCATCTTCGTCGCACCTAGTTAAGAAGGGTCGCTCTGATTGAAATCAACGCCACATCATCTTGGTAAGATGGCCACATTGCTCGGAATAGGTGCTTCCTTCTTTAGTTCATAAAATACCAATCCATCAACTTTCGATGAGTTCAAGTATAGTCAACAAACGATTTGCTTATAAGCTTTGTGAAATGGTTGCAATTCATCTTCACCTAACCTGCCTATTGCTATCTAAAAATGGTCAAACGCGGTTTATACACGATCAGGAATGCCCTTCAAGGCTCTCTGTTTCTCAGTACTACTGAGCCATATCAGCCTGGTTTGTTAAACTCGTCCATTCTCGGAAACTCCTCTGTTGATACTGGCGATTGCCAGTCTCTATAGCTAATTCCAACGGCGAGGGCAGGCAATGCGAAGAGTCATTGATAGTAAGTTCTACCGTGCCTCCCTTCAAGTTGCCCTGCGCTTACGCCGTATTACTTGTCTCAGTTCAAAGTCATTCCAACTATCAATGGGGATCGTTGGCGTCTCAAGAGCAGCAGCTTTGACAACGCCTTTGTATTCATGAACTACTTTGGCGAGCCCTATCTCAAGTTTGGGGAAGGCTCTCCATTTGATATCGTGCAAGTTCCTGGCACCGATTACCAGTAAGCATGTCGTCACTCTTGTGCTGTCGTTCTGACCGCTCACACAATCTCCATTAATCAGAAAGATTTCCTTCCAGGGCCAGCCATTTGTCGTCAAGGAGGGCGAATCTAAATTGACTGTGTCTAATGGAGTTACTGATGACTTTGCTGGACAACATTGGCTTTTACACTGCATCGAAGATGGTGAATATTTTTAGCACGTTATGCACGTTGAAACTCACGCATTTCCTTGAAGACTAATCCGAGAAAAGGAGAGAATTGTTCGAGAGAAATTAAATATGTATTAGTACCAAATCTCGGGGAGATTTTTTCCTAGCTACTTTGGATTGTTATTGTGAAATTCGAGAATTCAAAGTACAGATATTTCTTAACGATGCACACCGAAGAGCAAGCTGTTTAAATGACAGTCCCTGGGGAAAATAAAGCAAGCTAGGACAAGACTATCTACGGAAGGGGACACTTTCGTGACGCCAGAATTGATTGATATTTAGAGGCACTGCCAGTACCAATCGTTCTGGTAAGTGCAAGTGGTGCCGGTGGTGCAGACGGTAGGTCCAGTCCAGTTGTTGCCACCGCTAATAATTCTAATCAGTATCCGCTTGCGGAAAGGAATCCGAATAGGACGAGCTTACCATTGACCCCATTTGGTTTGGGTAGCGGTGGAACCGGCAGCAGTGCTGGTGGAGGTGCTCGAGGTGCTGGAAACGCTGCTGGAGCTGGTGCTAGAGGTGCTAGAGGACGAGCTGGACGAACTGGACGAGCTCGATGCAGGAGGTGCGGAAGAGGTGCCAGTGACAGCAGAGGTGTAGGTCGAGCCAATCTCACCGAAGCGGATGTTGGAATAGGTGACGGAGGAGTTGGGGTAGTTAGCCTCAACGTCAGTGGGGGTACCAGAGGTGGTGGCGCAGGTGCCACGGGCAACACCAGGGGCGGAAGCGTTGGCGGTGGTGGGGTAATCGGAATCGAGCCAGAGCATGTTAACTGCATGGTCATCCCACACACTTAAAACCAAGACCATTCCGTTCTTGGCTGCTTGGCCGAGCCTGGTAAGACCACCCTTGGCCTGGAACTGGGTCACATCACCAAAGGCAGCCTTCTGGGCGTCGCATAGGTCCTCAGTGATAGAGTTGTAGGTGCCAGTAATTCCGGGGATGTTGACCTGGGAGTTCTGAATGACGACGCCGTTTTGGACATAGAGACGGCGGATCTCAACGAGGTCACCGGCGGTGGTGCCATCAGAGGAGATGAACTGAGTGACGACGGTGAACTTGGAGTTGGTGTTGACGGTGAGGCCAGGACCGTAGAAGGTCTTGTCACCCATACGATACGAGTTGAAGTCGCAACCATCGGGATCGCAAACAGTGCCATAGCGGTTGGTGGTGCCGCAGTCGGTGCCGGAGCAGCGGAGGAGACCATCGGCCTGGCAAGGATGGGGAGTGTAGGCAGACGAGATCTTGTTGGCTTCCCAGATGTCCATCTCGTTACAGCAGGCACCGTAGTTACCAGTGCCAGAGTTAACATCGGTAGCAGAGGGGGTCCAGCCCTCAGAGTTGGCCTATTTCGAAACTTAATACATGTTGATCCGTTAAAAAAGATGACGTACCTGACCGGCAATGAACTTGAGGTCGCGAGGGCACTGAGCATCGCAGTAGCCAGTTCCGTACTTGGCACCAGCCTTATTGGCGGGATACTTGGAAACACCACCATCGGCGTCCATCTCAGTGAAATAGAGGGCGCCGTTAAGACCGCAAGGAAGGTTGGAGACATCAACGTCGAAGGAGAACTCCTGACCAACGAGCTTGAACAACTGATACTCGGTATCGCTGTTCAAGAGGTAGAGGCGGGAGCCGACGTTCTTTTGGTATGCGTAAGTGACGAACTTGAGAGTTATGGCATCGCCGCTAGTTGTGACACCGTAAGTGCCGGAATAATCAGCACCATCAAGGGCGCAGTTGGCGGCGCAGGTAATGTCGTCGGGGCAGTATGCGCTATTCCAGGTGTTGCCGGTGTAGCAGTTGGTGCCGGATGAGCTGTGAGTCCAGCGCCAGTTAGCATCGACGGTCACGGCCCCGCTAGCTTGGGCGATACAGCCGCCGGCCTTGGTGCACTGGTACCAAGGAAGCTTGGGGTGAACCTCAGCAGTGTTGGTGCCAACCTGCTGAGCAGAGACGATGGCGAGGAAGGAAAGGGCGGTGAGAGCGGCTTTGGGAAACATGATAAAAAGCTGTTGGGAGTGTCTGGGCGGCTAATCGCTGTCGAGCTGAGGGTGTTTCTTGCCATGGTAGACTTTTATACACCTTGTTGGTTGCGGAGTGCGGGAAAAATCCGGGGTACCTCTTGAGTACGTCGAAGATTTCAGGCTTGGCGAAGCTGTGACCAGACGCGCCGGGCGATCATAGGTAGATCACGACGAGGTCAGCGGACCACCAGGCCTCAGGGCCTGTGCCATCCGTATACAAGGAGGAAATGCCTCGACGGGGACGAACATCGTCGTAAGGATTGAGACAGAATCCGAAAAGCTTCCGCCAAAATGCAGTCAATATGTATTTCTCCGCTTTATCAGTAGAAGGGCTCACTTCACATATGGATGCCATTTCCGAGGTGGCCAAACGATCCTGCATCGTCGATGTCTCGATGCGACTGATGCAAGCCGGAGCCCGAGCTTTTGAGTACTTTGAGCTTTAATTCAAAGGTCAACGAGATTTTCGCAACGTTTGACCATTGAATGAGAGCCGGATGAAAACTCTTGGCTACAGCTTGGCTGTCAAGCTGCCAATTGCCCCTGGATCCGCGCTCCTTTCCTGCGACCTGGTTAGAGGTCACACTGTGAAAAAATGCCATATTGGCCCAGAAGAAACACGATATAGATGATAGTGAGCGCAAATGACCCATTGCAAAGGCTGCAGCAGAAAGAAGAATGCTTATGAAGCTTGTGGGGTGGGTGTGGATGGACTTTCTGGGCGTGTGGTCAACGAGATCGGGCTTGCGTAGCGATTATGTGAAAAATACGTCTAAAGTCTCGAAAAAGCTGACGCTCGGAGTTCCAGTACCCGAGAGCGATTCAGACAAGAGAGGTGTGCCTCACTCATCCTCTGGTCATACGAAGTAAGCTTGGCTCACAAAATGAAAGCACATTAAGCCCATCTCTTCACAGGGCGGTACTATGATGTTCTCCCACCATATATGCAGGATTTACGGTAGGAGTTGAATGAGGAAAGGAATGCCTGACGGTTGTACAACATAAATGAACAACCACTGGCCAATAAATGACAACGCACAACGTTCAGTAGCACACCATTGTCCTACGAGTGTATAATTCCTCTTTACACGATGAGCTGGGAAAAGTAGGGAAGGTGTGAAAGTGTGAAAGATTTTCCGCGCACAGCCGCAAACAGTGAACAACCTTTCACCCAAACCACCACCATCTCTTTCTTTTTATCGTGCGGTGCCCCGTAAACCCAATATCTCTCTTGAAGATGACTAATGTAAACTCAGGACACAAGCGGTCTTGGGAAGGAGCGGATCATGATTCACACAAAAGGCCTCGGGAGGATGCGAGAGACTGGCGGGATGTACACCTAAACTCGTCTGAAAGGAGATCCAGCGCAAGTAAAGCTAACAAAGGAGGAAGCGACAGCAGGCGACGCGACGACAGAAGAAGGGACGACTACAGGCGCACTAGCGACTATCGTGGACGAAGGGACGATCGCGAGAAAGACCGTGGTCATCCTGAAGAACAGCGCAGGTCGCCATCGAGAGAGGAAGGCGAGTGAGTATTGTTTCTTTTTATAATCCATGGACGTACGTTGACGGACTTCAGGATTTCACCCCGGCATGAAGAGTAAGTTTACTATGGCTATCTTCTACAGTTGCCTTTTCTTAACTTTGTGATCTAGGATCTCTACTCGATATCGAACGTGAGCTGTCTCTTATATTATTCAATAAGCTAACCCTTACTGACATGGTGCTTCAGTAATTCACCACGACATGAAGAGTAAGTGCCTACTATTATCTCATGCTCAAACAATTTTTTTTAAATCTTTCGCTCAGGATATCACCACAGCGAAGCACTCTCCCAACGCCAGCCCCAGCCCAAGCACCTCGCCCACCATCACCACCAGTAGTGATGATGGAGCTCGAGCTTCCTCCTTCTCCACCGCCTGCGGAAGACCTTTTGGCTGCACGCCGTGCAAAGCGTGAAGCAATACGAGCCAAGTATAACGGCGTGACGAGCGTGGACGTCACCCCAAGCCCTATCAGTGCGGTCCAGCCGCCTCCCCCTTCTTCTAATATATCTGATCCTGTTACACGCGCCCCTAGTGTCTTTGGCACCCCTGGACCTTTATCACTCAATCCTACAGGTACGCACGCACCTACCATTGTATTAATCGGCCCAACAGCTGATTACTTGTTTTCAGCTAAACGGGACTCGATGTCAGCGTCACCTGCTCCTGAAGATTTTGCGTTGGCAAAGGATGGCGAAGAGGAAGGTGTGCCTGCTGCGGAGAACACTGGTGCTGAGCAGATATCTGCAGCGGACTATGACCCTAGTTTAGATCGACGTGAGGACGAGCAACGGCGTGTCCGGGAGCCAGCACTGGATATTGAAACTCTCAATCTCGAAGAAGTTGTTGAAGAAGTCGAAGAAGAGGACGTCGTGGATGACATGTTCGCGGTCGCCACGAGCACAAAAAAAGTAAAGAAAGTCAAAAAGACTGTGGTGCGTATCTTCTCTGTGCCTGACGTTTGGGTTTGCTGACTTGGTATAGAAGAACCCTGCAGCACCGGCGCTTGTTACGACTAACCTAGATTCGGCAGCGGATCCTGAAGGTTACTACACTATCATTCTTGGCGAACAACTCGACGGACGCTACCAGGTATTCTCATCGATTGGCAAGGGAATGTTTGCGAATGTTGTCCGCGCGCGTGTTGTTCAGGGCGAGCCCAACGAAATAGGAAAAGAAGTCGCAATTAAGATTGTAAGATGCCAGGAATCAATGTACGCTTTCCCAGTCGGCCTCTTTCCTTGATGCTAATTGTCGACTTGCAGGTATCGTGCTGGGCTGAAGGAGGCACAGATTCTCAACAAGTTGAAACAGGCTGATCCAGAAGATAAGAAACATCTTGTGCGACTAGAACGAACGTTTGAGCATCGCGGCCATTTGTGCCTTGTATTCGAAGCAATGAGGTATGTCCGTCCCGCTCATTTACTTAATTTTCATAACTGACATCTTACTAGCATGAATCTACGTGATGTGGTGAAGCGTTTCGGCAAAGATGTTGGACTCAATATTCGTGCCGTCCGCGCTTATGCCCACCAGCTCTTCCTCGCTCTAAGCCTCCTCAAGAAAGCCAACATCATGCACGCTGACATTAAGCCTGACAATATACTAGTCAACGAACAGAAAACCCTACTGAAACTTTGCGATCTTGGTTCCGCCTCTGACGCCTCTGAAAACGACATCACTCCTTACCTCGTTAGTCGGTTCTATCGTGCCCCTGAGATCAGTTGCGTCACTTTCCTTGTCTTAAAAATGACACCTTGCTGACATCACCATTTAGTTCTTGGTGTCCCTTACGATCCAGCGTTGGACATATGGTCAATTGGGTGCACACTGTATGAGCTGTACACTGGCAAGATTCTGTTTCCGGGTCGCTCGAACAACCAGATGCTCCTCCTCATGATGGAACTCAAAGGTCGCTTTAACAGCAAGATGATCAAGCGTGCCAAATTTGGAGAAGATTATTTCGATGAGATGGGTGGATTCCAAAGCGTTGAGACAGATCGTGTTACGGGAGCGGTAGGTCTTATTACCCTGTGGTCTCCTGCCTCGATTGCGTTGCTGATGGTTTTGATTCTGAAGGCTGTCGTGAGGAAAGTTCATGTTGCGAAGCCGAACCGTGATTTACGAGCTCGGCTGATGCCGCCGGCGTCGACGAAGCTAAAGGACGATGAGAATAAACTCTTGTTGTCCTTCATTGACCTTCTAGACAAATGTCTCGCTCTGGACCCAGCTCGTCGCATCACGCCTAGGGAAGCTTTGGCACACGCTTTCGTGAGGGGGTGATTACGTCTTATTCAGCTGTAGATGGTCAACATGGGACTTCCACCCGTCGAGCGAGCAAGATATCCTTCGCAGGTGTTTCGTTCCCTTTGTACTCCTTTACCTTCCACTTCTTCGTTTATTATTATTATTTGTAGCTCCACATCCCTGCGGCCTTGAACAAAAATACAATTCTGCTTCTGATGTCGTTCATGCTTTGCGCTTCCTTTACCTCTCAGTTGTTCTTGGGTCACGCCCGGGGCGTGTTCGGGGCCTTTGGAGCGTCCCCGGTTATAACGGCCATTCCCACCTATGTGAGAGTTAGTACGAGAAATAAAGGACTAGAGAAAATGCCGCTTTACATAAAGCTTCAAAAGGCATCCTGTCTGGCTTGCATCCTCAATGTATTCCTTCTCTTCCCTCCTCACCTACCTAGCTTCATTTTTAATCCAAACCAGTCAACCTACCACCGATTATCTGATCGTTGGAGGAGGAACTGCAGGCAAGTTCGAAAGTCTCCCTCGACCAAAGCATGATCTCTGATTCCTTATTCATAGGACTTGTTCTCGCAGAGCGCCTGACTGAAAACCCGAGAGTATCTGTCCTTGTTTTAGAAGCTGGTGGTGATGGGCTTGGAAAGTATGATTGTTATCGAAACTTGTCATCACCTTTTTTGAACGTTGTCACGCAGCGTTAATATCAGCGACATCAACCTCATTGGTGCTGCCTGGGGCACAGATATCGATTGGCAATTTCCAACTCAACCCCTAAAATATGCGAATAACAGACAGCTGACGCCATCGCCACGAGGAAAGGTCCTTGGGTAAGTAGCAAACAGTTCTCTCGAGGGGATGAGCCTGATTATTGGGGAAAGTGGCTCCTCTTCAATAAACGGTGTGTTGTGCAGATCTTCCAATGTCTAGTTATTTTTCTTACCCTCAATTGCAGGGGATGTCTACGAACGTGGAGATGATACTGGGTATAACGAATGGGAAGCTCTGGGAAACACTGGATGGTATCCTAATCCATAACTCAGAGATTGACATGAACTCATTACTTGATTTAGGAACTCTGATTCGATCATCTCTGCGTCAAAAAAAGGAGAAAGATTCTATCCCCCGAAGCCGACGGACAACATCAAATTCATTCTTGGAGACCATGGACTCAATGGAAATCTGGCAACATCGTATGGAGGAGTCGCACCAGGGTACATTCCTATCAGAGATCATCGCCACTCGTAGCACTGCTCAACTTCAATCTTGTCCAGATTTCACAATGTGATCGCTACTGGAGTCGTCAACGCGGGTGGCGTCGCTTCTCCCGATCAGGCCGGCGGAAATCTTACAGGAATCTCACATGTTACCAACGCTCGTCTACCCAAAAACAGTACTCGAGCAACGTCGGTGAGTGAATACTGTAAACTGGATTCGGGAGTGTTCTCATAGTGTCCCATTAGGCAACTGGTTACTGTGAGTTTCAGAATGGGGTTTTTTGTAGAGCCTGCAGCCTAAAATCTATTCAGATTTCCCATACTCGTTCCGTAAAAACTTGAAAGTTACGCTCAACGTCACTGTTACAAAAGTCTTGTGGAAGTCAACGACTAGAGGAAACGCCATCGCCCAAGGAGTCGAGTACGTCGACAAAGGAGTGACACATTCAGCTGTAAGTTTCGTCCAATCTCCATGTAGAGGCTTCATTAAAAAAATATGTATGGTTTTAGAGTGGTACAAAGGTGATCCTGGCTGGTGGGACCTGGGGTTCTCCCCCTATCCTTGAACGCTCTGGAGTTGGCGACGCGAAGTTCCTGTCATCTCTTGGTATCAAGAGCGTTGTTGATCTTCCCGGTGTTGGAGAGAACCTAAATGAACGTATGTCAATATGTTAGTCTTATAATCCAACCGCTCATCCACTGTTATCTAGAGACCCTAGTACAGATGGAATGGCAACTCAATTCGAGCCTTCCCAGTCCCGGATCACCATTCCTTCTCAACGGTTCGCTTTCTGCAACTTTTTCTGCTGAAAATCTAATTCATCCCGACCAGTTGAATCTCTGCAAACGACACTGGGATCAAGTAACCTCTCCACTGTTGAATCCTTACTCGCTATCAGTCCTCCTGGTCTTAGCACTTCGCTACATGATGCCCACAAGAGACTCTTGGCAAACAACGCGCCCTGGATCGAGGGGTATATATATCTGAACACTCCAGCTCAAGGACCTTCGACACTCACCTGGTATGCCGTCAATCTCCGCCCGTTGTCCCGAGGTTCAGTCGTACGTCTGTGTTATCTGCAAAGGATGGCCTCAGTGATGATGTCTTCTCACAGCACATTGTATCGTCAAATGGAACAGAGTATCCAAAGATTGAGTACAATTTTTTCCAAGACCCCCTGGATCTGGTATGCTGTAATATCGAGTCTCTGAAATGTCTCTGAACAAATCACAGTATGTGATGGCTGCAGGAGCACAGCGTGTACAGAAAATTGTGTCCACGCCTCCACTTTCTGACTATGTTGCTAGTATGTGATCTCTCTTGACGCTTACTTCACTCGCTCCAACTTCAACCATCACAGAACCTACCGTCCCAGGGCCAAACGTGACAAGTATTGAAGATCTCCAGGACTATATCCGCAGTGCTGTCACCTATACCAACCATATTATGGGAACGGCGCTTATGGGTATGTGCCATGCTTGAAATCGCAGTTATTTTAATGACAGCATATCTTCTGCAGCGCCACGTAAATACGGAGGCGTCGTTGATCCAAACCTGAAGGTTTATGGCACAAAGAATGTGTACGTCGTAGACGCTTCTGTAATTCCCATACAGCCTGCATCACATTCTCAGGTAAGCATATGCACATTTCACACTGACCTCTGGAATTGAACTCCTTTGTGCCATGAAGGCAACTGTGTATGCTGTTGCAGAGCGCGCAGCTAAGCTGTTCAAGCGCGCCCACAGATTTAAATCCAAGATGATATTCATGTGAACCCTTTCGAACGAGTACTTATTGGCTACGATGTAACCTCTCCTTCCACCAACCAAGTCACTTACACTCTTTCTTATCTACATACGTGTTTGAGAGCGTTGAGAACAGGGGTGGTGAGCGTTCCTGAACTTTTTTGTTATCCCTCGATGTGCTGATGTTTCGGGTTGCCTGTTGCGAAGCCGAGCTGGACGATGAAGGTGGGACACCAATACCACGCATCACCGGGATGGCACATCCTTTGTTCAGGAAAAGTTTATGCCAGTCACGGGGGCATGTGAGAAAACAAGTCTTCTCTGTTCAACTTCCATACCTTCCGACGCGGTTCTAGTGGTCTTACATGTAATAACTTTCCACAGGTGTATATTTTCTCTACGGTTCTTTATTATGTGTTACTCCACCTACCCGTGGATTTGAACGAGAAGATGATCAAATGGAATGGAATGACTAGTTCAATGGTCGTGTCATCTGCTTCCTTTGCGCCTTGCCGACGCTTTGCCGCCCTCCGCGGGTGCACAACCCATAGTCACGCGGTTAAAGAACGTTCACACCTCTGCAATGGTCAGCATACTTAAAGACCACAAACATCAACAATTCTTCCTTCCTTGACCATCTGAAACCAGTGGACTTCGATGACGACCAAGCGGCTTCGAGGGCTCCTCTCGCACTTGACTCCTACCCATAACCCGAAAGAGCCCGCTTCGTCCGAGTTACCGGCATACGACGACCTACCAGCCTTTAAGAATTTTTCGGGTTGCGCGTGGGGGGTTTGGGGCCCAGACGATCAGCTTGGAACTGTGAATCTACTCACTGATGAGGTGGTGCAGCGCGCAGCGCGCGAAGAAATTATGTATGTTGGCTCTTCATTCTGAAAGCTTTCTTGTTGTTTTCTGTTGCGGGGATGTTGGGAGGAAACTGAAACTAACCTGTGATGTGTTGGTGTCGTAGGACAGGGAAAACAATCTCATTGAATTGGTAGGCCTCTTGCGCCTAATTACTATACAATTCTAACCATCTGGGCGATACAGGCCACTGAATTTCCCGGAAAAGGTTTGCGTCATATGATATTTGGTAGAAACAGAATGATTGATATGTATTCAAAGCCCTTGTTCAGGCGCAAGACACCAGAGGTGAAAACGAAGACCCGCGAACCGAAGCACGTCCTTCGTGATGATGAGATCCATATCGTGCGTTATTATCATTCTTCGAATGTTTCTCCAAGGTGAACATGTGTTCGTCAAGAACACGCAATCGGGGACACAATGGGATGGTATGCGGCACTTTGGGATCATCGAACACGGGGTATACTACAATAAGTGAAGGGCCATAATATCCTCTGTGTACTCTGTTCGCTAACGAACTCTATTTAGCACGCCTAGTCTTTCGCTTCCGATAGTTGCAGCGATGCCGAACCCTCAAGACGTTGATCCAAGCCACAGGAGACTCGGAATTCAAAGCACGCCTTGCCTCGTTGACGCGGATTTTCTCAGCCGCTAATTATGGGCTTTCGCAGACTGGGCAGAACATGGTATTTGTGGCCGAGGCGTCCTCCTTGATCTCGTGCGTCATCAGACAAAGAATGGCACGGATCCGCTGCCGTACGATCCATGGACATCCCATGCGTTGACAGTGGCAGAACTCGAGGCTTGCGCTGCGGCACAGGGGGTAGTGTTCCGCCAAGGCGACATCTTACTTTTGAGGGTCGGGTTCATCCAGAAATACTATGCAGTATCACAAGAGGAGCGAGATGCACTTTCGGGTCGACCCGAAACATTGTGCGTGAACATTCACCCACTAGTGCTGAGAGACGTTTGAGAACGGCCCAAACTTTGGATGACAGCGCGGGAATCGAGCAGTCGGAGGACATGAAGCGGTTCTTGTGGTGGGTTGTTGCCTCTTGCGGCTACGCTACTTGTGTACGAACTTATCTTTTGGGGCTGGCTCACAAACATCCACGCGCAGGAATAATCATTTTGCGGCGATAGCTTCCGATCAGCCCTCGTTGGAGGTGGGTACTTGCCACACTTGCTATCGTTCGAAGCCTGCCGTCCTGACCACATGTCCCCTTTTACCAGCGCTGGCCCACGCCCGAGGGTGTGCCACATATGCATCAGGTATGGGTCTTGATTGTGTTATTGACGTCCCCCTTGGGCGCCGGAGCATGGACCTGCTTTGGTATCCTGTTTTGACAATGTGCTCGCCACTCAATCTAGACTTTGCTTGGGTGAGGGCCAGTTCCTGTGATCTTTGGTGTTTCAGTAATGACGTTATCGATTGCCAGTCTGTGGGGCATGCCTATAGGTATGTGGCTTAGACTGCAGTGATCCGGGGGCGCTCCGCACTAATGCCGGCCTCCTTTGTACAAGGCGAATTTTTTGACCTAGAAAAGTTGGCTGTCACTTGTGCCGAGAATGGGAGGTACACCTTTTTCTTCTCATCATGGCCTTTGAACATGTGAGTGCGATATATCAGCGATATCTGAGTGGAGTCTGACAGGAGCTCCATGCAGCATCGGCGGTTGCGCCAGCCCTCCGAATGCTGCTGTAAGTCATTTACGAACGATCAACAAAGGACGGTCCTGACGTCAACGATGTTGAGGCTTACCTCTGATCCTTTTCTTCATACGATCTCTTGTTGATTCCAGAGCCTTCAATATATTTTCCAGAAATTATGCGCCGCAGTTGAGTTTGAGGGCGATAAAATGGGATGCACCGCATTAGGTACCGGAGAATGGCTATACAGCCTCCTGCCATAGTAAAATGGACGTGCTCATCAGATAAGTAGACCACGACTCACGCCTCGAGGCTTAGATGTAGACCCATTTGACGTGCGGATTGATCATTGCCTCTTGCTGTCTTATTCTTTTGTGCCATCCCTGTTTGATATGACGTCGAGCTGCGATAAATGGATCTGATCTGCGGTGCTTGCGGGCACACCATGATCAATGTCAGTGCTGTGGGTCCACCCTGCACAATTGGGCCGCGTTCGCCCAAATTGGCAGGAAACAAGTATTAAACCACGTGACTTAAGTTCTTTGGAATCGTGTTGGTTTGCCCGAACTGTTGACCATCATCCACTTCCCTGGCCCTCGTCGACGGGGGCAACGATGAGCAGGAGGGAGTCGCGCGTGTCTATGGGTGCTCGCCAAAACGATGCACTGTTCGAGTTCGAGGCTTGTGAGTTTACCTCTGTTGGCTGTTGTGCTCTGTTCTAACGTCGGTGGCAGTCAAGAAGAAATTTCTGCTCGCCAACAAACACATAACGAAGTAGGTATATATCATGGACCGACTGATTTTTACTGAATGGAATGTTCAAGGCTTAATTCCACCTTGAGTGTCCGTATTGAAGAGCTGAACGCCCAAATATCGTCTCTCTACGTCGAGAACCTCCGTTTGCGAGCATCGGAGATCGCGTTGGCAGCGCAACTCAAGCGTGAGCGTGAAAAATCACGCACAGTCATGGCTGAGGCTGAGGCTGCGGTGAGTCCGAAAAAGAAGTGCTCTGTTACGTCAATTTAAGCAGTTTATCATAGACTATGAGCCTTACGAAACACTTGGTACACCTTCGTCAATCATTCAATATTCCTTTGGCAGCACCCTTGCTCGCCTCCCCGCCCTCTCCTCGTGCCCGAAAACCTCCGTCAACCGTGAACGCTGATCCAACAGGGTCGCCCCAGGCGAACCGTATATCACGGCCCCCGAACGTTCCTGGGATATATGAGGACGACGAGCCATCACCCTCGACGTCTGATCCAGAGCGCGTCAAACCGCCGAGCCCTGTTCTGCGCAAGACGAAGCCCAAACCTCGGCTCTCGGCGTCTCGATTACCATTGCCATCACGGGTCGCGTCCCCTCCTCCTTTGCTTCTCCAGCCCAATGGCGGTATCCAGGTCGAATTTGAGCCAACTTCTAGCGTGAAGCCGCGGAAACCGTCACGGCGACAGAGTGGGCTATTGGGCTTGAATACCGAGACACTATCTGTACCACGAGCGCCCAGTCCTGCGTTCGGCTCTCCGATACGAAGAGCAGCTGGTATGGCGGAAGAGGAGGAGGAGATGGCTGCTGTTACCGGTCAGCTTGTGGATATGGAAGAGGACATCGATATGGAGCTCAAGCCTCCGCCAAAGAAGGAGCGTCGCAAGAGTCGAGGAAAAGAGCGGGAAGCGTCAGAAGAGCAGGAAATGGTTGTGGAGAGTAGTAAACCTCGGGAACGGAAAAGGAAGGAGAGGTCGGAAGGGGAAACAGATGGTGGGGGCAAGCCTCGCCTGAAAGACGTCACTAATTCTCGTGCTGCTCTTATATCCATAGACAACACTGGTACGCCTCACCGCTCTGCTTTCTCATGTGCTATCCTGATCGGTCGATTACACAGTTCAAGTTCAAGTCGACACCCCGGCGCCATCTGCTGGAAGAGCCTTCCTCACGACATCACCAACACCATCAGCACCTACGTCAAGAGGATCATCAAGCCCAGCCCCTCCAGACGAGGGCGAAGGTTCGACTGGGGGACGAGAACGACGAACAAGGAAAAGTGTCAACTACGCCGAACCCAAGCTCAATACGTACGTATCCTTCTGCCCACTTCTTCCGCCCCCTAACTTTCACCGTCTAGAAAAATGCGGAAACCCGATCCCCCGCCTGGTACAGCCCCTGCCCCACCACCGAAGAAGCGGTCATCCGCCGCAGCCGTCCTTGGCACGTACCGGCTACCAGAGGACGCAGGGAACGACGCGGACAACGATACAGAGGCGCGCTCCTCAGTGGAGCTTCCCCTACGTGTAAACGGCGCCGCGATCAACCCAGAGTCGTTCCCTCTCCCGCCCTCTCGCCCTTCATCCGCGTTATCCATCTTCTCGCCGCCCCCGCCTCCACGCTCGGCGGCGTCGACGACAGTGAAGCGCAAGAAGTCGAGGCCAGTACTGGATGACGATGAGAGTGACGGAGCGCAGGCGGATGCTGAGTATGGTATTGGTGGGACGAGCGGCTGGGTTAATGTCGATGGACGAAGGCGAGCCGTGGGCAGTGGGACAAATGGGAGTAAACGGACGACGGCTCTTGACGACCCGAGGCGGCACAGCATGGTTGTTTGACCAATTAACAGTCATCCTGCTATTGTGCTGCGGACACTGCGGGCCATCTCTACCCACGACACAACCTTTATACCTACCAGGCATCACGTATACCTTTCTTCTGTCACCACCAGGAATCGTTATCCCTGCAAGCTCGTGGTTTTCTCATTTTTTAAAAAATATTTCTTACCTTTCTTTATTCATGATTACGACCAGTTGGATACGCCACGAACAACGTGGCATGTAATAATCTCTGCGTACCGGATGTGGTGCATTAAGTTTTGGGGGTATAGGCAGTACGTACTATATGTATATGTATAAGTATTATATATCTGTGCGCGCTTCAAACATACATAAGTCATACTGAGATGATTTCATCTCTACAATTCGGTCGTTGTCGAACTGGAGGATCTAGAGAACCAAACGCGACTGGAAGTGAACAATATATGTCACGGTTGAACATTCGTCGAACGTTGAATGAGAACGGAGGCGCGCGGCGTGGTTGCATTGTGGCCCAGTGACTTTCCCAACAGGACATCCAAACTCCTAGTACTAGAGCCCTCACTCACAGCTGATCACACGTCGTAGCGCCGCGATAATAGACTCCAGAGCAATTGTTTAATATTCTCCGTGTAGTACATGTCCGCTTTCGGTACATTGCTGCGGGCTCAGCATACACGAGGATATCTATTGACGATACAATGCTGTCATTGGTATGCGATCTTGAACTCCATGTCAATTCGAATGATAAATTGTTATCGGATGAAACAGACACACAGTCTAAGTTTGCGTCAGCTTTCGTATTCCCTGCCAAAACTCCTTGTGTTTTTCCTCCAATGCGTCGAACTCATCCTCCTTAAGTATATCATATTGCCAGAAATATACTGCCCACGAGCGCATCAGTAACTGAAGGTGGCCTGTTGTTTTGGAGTACATATCCGTGATGCTCTCGGCCAGGACGATCGCAGATGGGTAATCAAAACCAGAGGAAGGGTTGGCCAAGATTGCGATGAGGGAATGGAGTCCAGTCCAAGATAACTACGAGGCAATAAGAATAGTTCCTCTCCGTAGACACTTGGGTAGCCTTCAGGATACTGGAACCGCCGACCAGAGCCCATAAACTCCTTCCATCCATCTGCCCAGAACCCTGATAGTACTGGATGAGTGGCCAAAGATAGTTCTCGCCAGCCTTTGGAAATGAGTGCAACAGCAGCTCGATCAATGTCGCTGTCATTGAGAACAATGTCGCCTTGCTGTTGAATTGTTATCAAAGAATAAAGCAGAAGAAACATTGATACGTACCATTACAACAACATGATTACCATGCAGACTCATCGCATAGTCTCCCCACAGCATCGCGCCAGATATGCCATTGTCGATGAATACTTTATGAATTTCTGCAATGCAATCATATTCGGTCGTACTAGTAGTAGCAGCAAGGCCAATCAAGTGGAAGAGAACTTTTATGAATCAAACATCAAATGCAACGGCGTCAGGATGCATACACGAGTAGCTCTGTGCAGGGTGTGAGAGAGTGAGTCAGGAACGTTTACCCAGCGCCTAATCGTCGCCACATTGGACTTGTACAAACAAGTTTGTACTCGATCAAGCAGTACATCAAGCTGGCGGCGCCCTTGGTTGTTCCCATGAATGTTAGGCACGATCTTCCCGAAACACTGACAGTGACCTCCACTATCTATAGCTGCGCATGACGAAGTACAAATATAACTTGGGAGCTCTCAGGTTCAGGGATGATCCTATGGCCAATGCACGCGGTAAAGGCAGAGCAAAGGCTGGTATGTTGTCCTTTTTCATTCTATCTTGGACACGATATATTCGCTTCATATATATATGGACACACTGGGCTCTTCAGACGGTCTTGTATACTTGGCGACAGTTGGGCCGTATCATGAACCACAGCCATACCTTTTCATAAATCGAGAACACATGGCTATCGTATATATTTGATGGGGAATGAAATGGGTTTTTTATGGAAAAACTCCAAATGCTGCAATAAAGGTATTTAAATACTAGTGACCTAAACATCCAGTTCAGCAGGCCGCGCCTCTCTCTCCACTCTTGCTAGCGGGCTGGTCCTTCCAAGCAACACAACAACCTCATCCTTCTCATCCTCTTTAAGCTCTTCAAGTTTCACCATGCGCCTTTTCTCTGTCTCTCTATTCGTTATCTCATGCACGCCATTCTTAACCTCCAATGCACTTCCCATTGTAAGCTCGCTCATGATACACTCCGTCTGAACGCTAAGCTCTGTTTCAAGGATGGCACGAATGGATCGCTTGAATCTCGAGCCGACACACTTTTCACAGTCCAGGGGCGAGACTCATTTTCCGAGCGTGCGCATCATGCCTACCTCTTCACACTCTCCGTATTGACGCCGTGCTGTTGTATCTAATGGAAAATCATGGTACCACCGCAGAAGCTGGAGGTGAGCGGTCCATGGTTTTTCCTAGACTTCGTGCTGATTTGCTTATAGTGTTTGTAACGAAGCCAAGCGCAGCTGCTGGCGTAACTAAGAATGCAAAGAGGGATTACAGTCTCGCTCGCACGTATTCTTCTTGCATTCTCTACATCTGAACCACCTGTCTGAATGGAGCCCATAGCTCGTGCTGCTGATTCGTCGTCCGGAGCATTCTGGCAAGCGGTTGAGGATCTTACTGCGACGATCAACGGACTACACATTCCTTATGTGATTACCGGCGGTGCTGCCGTCGCTGCACTTGGAGGCTCGCGTACAACCAAGGACATCGATCTGGTGCTGCACGATGCATGGAATTCCATTTCTATTCTGCGGGCCCATCTACCGGGACGTTTCCTAGCGAATAGGGATTGCTCCATAGTTACCATGGATGGCATTGGGGTGGATTTGTTTGATCCAGCGGTGTGGCCGCAGCGCCCTTATGCACAATACCTCGCTCACACATTCCCTGTACGTGTGACGCGGACTGGGGTGCCGATCTTGGTCTTGCATCCAAGGGTCCTATTGCAGGATAAGATGCAGTCGGCCAGGGATCGGGCACGTACCGCAAAAGGTCCCAACGATGCAGTTGACGTG
>JABAJS010007698.1:0-17194 GCA_018221635.1 Tephrocybe sp. 10521TJB
AAAGATGATCTAGCCCACGTAATATGACCATATCAAGATAGATCTTGCTGTATCATTTCTTGAACGGATCCCTGATGGAGTTTCTTTGGACCAGGCGGAAGAGGTAAACGGCGTGCTTCATTCCTGCGTCGCTTGAGATAGAAATAGAGGGCAAACGCAAAGGATGTAACACTAATGTCGAGCACGATATTCCTCATGTCGGACGGGCTGAAGATACGTAGTGAACGAAAAACCTCCACTTATAACGTCTTATGAATTTTAAGATCTGGGACAGACCCAGATAGATATGGTGTTGCAAAGAGGTCCCTAGGAAATTTTCGTTCTCATGGGCCTTGCATCACTGTAGAATCTGAATTGTGATGTCCGAGTCGGCATGTCTTCCTTGTCATTGGAACAGAACTGATGGAAGTTTTTCGGTAAAAGGCCATAGGAAGGTGTCGAACATGATGCGAGTCGGAGGGATTCATAAGGATTCACGTTCTGGATCCAGATCACAAGGGCATGAGCAAGCTCGATTTACCTGTGTCAGGATCAGGAATTTGCGAACCTGCGCTTAAAGGCCGAAACAACACATGTCTCTGTCAAAATAAGGCCATGTCGATGACGCCAGCAGTACTTAGAAGTAGCATCAGAATGCTAACTTCAAGTTGAAAAGCTTAGCGTCCCATGGTCATCAAAAGAAAGGATGATACAGTAACATGGCCAACGTGGGGATCGAACCCAAGACCTTCGCGTTATTAGCACGACGCTCTAACCAGCTGAGCTAGTCGGCCGGTGCCAAGATCATGGGCGCAGATGCCTCCGTGGCGCCACACTGAGCTCTCAAAATAGGGCAAATGTGTATAACTCAATTATAACTACATATTCAATTTTCCCGTCTCTTAAACAATACTTCCGCTTTCGGGTTGGGAACACATGTTGTGAAATACCACATATTCTCTGGGCGCCCCGCACCCCCCTCCATCTTCACATCGTACGTCATCACAACATGCGCCATCATCAGTTTGAGCTCGTTTGCAGCGAAGAACCGGCCAGGACACGCATGAAGTCCGTACCCGAAGGCAACAAAGTCCGAGTGGGTAGAGACCATGTCGACTTTGCGCCCCGTCGTCTCTCGCTTCTCGACGAAGCGGAAGGGACGAAAAGTATAGGGATCTGTGTACGAGTCCTCATTCGTGTGTGCTGCTTGTGCCGCAACAGCGAGATGAGTCCCTGCAGGTATAACTGTGCCGTCGCTGAATGTGAACGGCTGGCGAGCCACACGTTCCATCGTGACTTTTTTTTACCTTATCAGCGTTGGCAGACGAAGAAATCATTGGCAGACGTACAATATCCCAGTGAATTAAGCCTTTGACTTTCTTTCATAAAGCTATCGATCTTCACCATCTGGTTGAGGGCTTCATGAGTCCAGCCTTCGCGTTCAGTGATTGCTTCAACTTCGTCTCGCATTTCTTGGATACATTCTGGATGCGTAGCGAGGTCGAAGAGAGCTTGGGTGAATGTCTACAAGGACACGACTCGTTAGAATCAAACGTGGCTGTAGCCTGAAGCTGGAACTGACCATAGAAGATGTGTGAATGGCGGCCATATTGACGGTAAGTATTCTGCGCGTCAGCATAGGTATCGTTGCCTCCTCGTTAGATGCCGCATCCATAAGCCAGCCGAGCATGTCATTCTGTGAATGTATGCTCAATATAATCTGCGTTTAAAAGCACAAAGGTGACGTACAGGTTTACCAGGGTATTCTTTCCCATGTTCCACCATATTTTGTCGCCGTTCTTCGATAAGAGGCTGAACATGCTTGATGCATCGATTAATCATACTATCGATGCCCAAAAAGGAACTCGTAAGACTGAGTCACACATTTCAACACATAAGCTTTTACTAGAAAACGGAATGGCTCACGGTCGAAGGAAACCAGGAAGAATATTCAGAACGGCAGCAGCCACGGTGACCGTGACGGTAAATTTGATGTTGATATCCATATATTCCTCATTCCGACCTAAAAAGAGACGGAAATGAATGGAGCTGACAATAGCGCAATTGTGGAGACTAACAAGTAGGAGCACCGACCAAGACAAGATTGCTTGCGCGAGAAACAATAGGCATTATGGTCGAAAGCGCTTTAACTTTCGTCCAGTCTGACATCGTAGTATTTAGCATCATGAGAGACCGAGTCAGAAGGCTGCATACCGTCCTTGCCAGCGGGAATCGAAGCATCGAAAGCGCCGACAACTTCCTCGTAAAGAGCAGGGAAGAAGGTAGGGAGATTTCGCGTCAGCAGAGTTCGGACGACAGGTATGTGATAAGGGTCGGAACTGATAGTGGGCCCCAACGTTAATGCTGTTTGCAATGTCTGGTTGACGATCAAGAACATCAGTGCATTGTTATGATTTCTCAGCAAAGTAGGGTAAACTAGCACGGACCTCATCGACAGCCTCGTGGAAAGAAAGAACATTTTCAGGCGTTCTTCTGAACTCTTCGATATACTTTTCACCTGTTACCACAACCGTCCACCGAGTCAAATTTGGAATTTTGAAGACACCTTCCTGGAACTTCTGTACTGTCAGAAAAGCCCTGATACTAAGACAACGCCATTACCTGGTCACATCCACGTTGTGCCAAGTGCCGTGCCTTGAACAGGAACTCAAAACCACCGATGAACGATAGGATTTGAGACGAGTATCCAACTGTAGGGATATGAGCAAGCTACGTCAAGACAAACGTCACTGGTTAGTATCGGGTAAATTTGAGGCTGTGACGATGAACAGCCAGGCACCTTGCGGCCAGGCCATGGATAGAGATGAATGAAAAGAGCAACCGAACATATCATAACTGCCACATCACTAAAAGACAACATGGGCGTCGAGAAAACGAAAGCTATGGGCTCAGCGCTGATATAGAGAATTGAGGGCAAATTGGGGGTGTCGGAGTGTTTCGAGTCTCGACAAGCAGGTCGCTGCCACAATACCGGTGACAGCTGACATCGTCTTGAAGGGGTTATTAGGTTACAGGTATACTTGGTTAGCGCGTTACTGTTCAAGGGCCCGGTATTAGATCGCTGATTGAGGAGATAAGCTTTTAAAAAGGTTTCTCTTGTGAGTCGTGACAACCGGAGCAATTTGAAGTCCAGACATACTCCATATCAATTACACGGGTCTAGGATTGAACATGCCTGAGTTCTGACGAGACGATGGTCTGTTTGATTATTTAAAGAAACACTTGATTTGTATTGACGTACACAAATCACGTTCAATCATCAATAGCCCTTGACATTTACTGCGTCGGATGGTTGTTGGCACGTTACAATGGATACTAGTACAATGAATTCGTTTTATTTAAAGCTTGGAAGCACCTTTTGCCTCGAGGAAGCGCTTCTCAGCCTCATCGAAGTTGATCACGGACCAGATCGCGTTAAGATACTGCGTTAGAAAGTACAATCAACTACGAGGAATAAATCATGATACAAGGAATGACTTACGTCTGCCTTGACATTGAGATACTGGAGGTAAAAGGCGTGCTCCCAGATGTCAACACCGATAATAGGAACGTGGGTGAGGAGAGGGTCTTGGTTGGCAGTAGTAGTGATTTCGAGGCGCTTGGTAGAAGGATTCAAGCCCTGATCGAAGAGGAATAATGTCAAAAAAACTAGTGGCATATGAAAAGATAGGTACGCACAAGCCATCCCCAGCCCGATCCCTGGATTCCAGCAGTAGTGGTGTTGAATTCCTTCTTGAGGTTGTCAAGGCTACCAAAGGTGGAGACGATGGCATCCTTGAGGGCTCCGTCCTTCAAGACACCACCATTTCCCTTCCCCTCAGAGGTGGAAGGAGCCAAGTTCTTCCAGAAAAGGGAGTGGTTGATATGGCCTGGCCAAAGTCGACAATCACGTCAGGTCGATCGCTCGTAATTCGAAATCAAGAAGGCAAACGAACCTCCTCCGTTGAACTTGAGGGCAGCTTGGAGAGCAATGCGTTCCTTAGGAGTCGCGGCCTTCGCGTATGCAGCCTCAGCGGCGTTCAATGCGTTGACGTAGGTCTGATGGTGCTTCTTGTGGTGAAGCTCCATGATCTGGCGAGAGATATAGGGCTCGAGAGCATCGTAGGGGTAAGGGAGATCAGGGAGAACGTTGGACATGACTGCGATAAGGGATGTTTGGAGATGGTGGAGCAAGGAGGGAGATGGTTTTATAAGCGATCCACCGTGTCCAAATTCCCACACTAGCGATATGTAAGACGTCTTGCGCCACATTTCGTCATACTTGAGGGTGTAATGATTATCAATTAATCCAAATACATCGCTGATCCACCGAAAGAATGAGTTATATAATAATACCAAGCTGTCCTTCGACAGCTACTCAGAGATGTTTCAAACCAAGTTCTTCCAACACCTCATCGCACACCTTCAACCATATTTCTCCAAGTTTCTCGAAATCCTCGATCTGACGAACACCGGTAAGAACGCCACAAACCAACCACCAGAATATATCTCACCTCATTCCAGATCTGAGAACTGCATCGAGTGTACCAATGTCCGTTGTGATGGTAAGGCGAAGAAAACGCCTTGTATTTCAGCAGCAGCTTTTCGTTGAACTTATTGATGATTTCCCAAGTTGGCTCTACAGTCGCAGGGAACGGCAGCTCGACATTGACCTACGCATAGTGAGAAAGGTGATAGTTTAGAGATAAAGTGGTCCTTACCATGTTGAATGTAAGGTCGCCTTCGGGGTCTATGACTCGAGTTCCGAATATCTCTGCAAGACGCTTTCCGCCATTCACTGCAAGGTCATGGCAGTAATCGTTGATCTTATGTTCTCCACCAAGCCAGTTCCTGAAGTCCAACGCTGCCGAAACTTCAGTTCACCGTCTCACATGTGATAGCCTCAGACTCACCAGGTGCAACGCTCAAAAAAGAGGTATAATCTATCGTTCCGTTCCCTGAGCGACGAAAACGTCAAATGATGACAAGGTCGTAGAAGGTGAACAACCTACATTCAAACTGACTGACAAGGTTGGCATCTTTCCTATCAGCCGGGGAAATATAGGTGTGAGATGTGGGTATAGATGATTTAATAATGTGTTGATTCCTAAAGCCGTAAATGTCAGTGAGATGGAACGAAGTATTCGGAAACCTGATGATAACTAACCGCTTCGGGACGTAAAGGACCGCGGTGCTACGCTTGGACGACAGCCACTTGTGACAATTCTAAAATTCGTCAGGAAGGGTTTGTCCATACTTTGCAAAACACGTACCGAAATCCAGAAGTCAGGCTTGGCTTCGCTCAAGTTAATATCGGTCTCTTGCCCGATAGAATGAGCGGCGTCAATAACGGACCACATCCCTGCCTCCTTGCAAACGGCTAAGAGATCTTTCCAAGGCAATTTAACGCCTGGAAGAGAGATGATACTGTCGATAATGACGACAGTCTTCTTGCCCGCGATGGTAGGGTTGGCAGCGACAAACTCCTTGAAGCTCGCAATGATTTTCTCATGCGTAGTTGGGAACAACAACTGGAATTGCTTGATAGTGGGATGCGGCAGAACGTCTCCCAGATATCGAACCGTTTTACTGACGGATCCATACGTAGTGTTAACTGCAAATTCATGTTGCGCTATCAGAGGTAGCGCTTATATGAATCGATATGGGACTCACATGAGATGATAGTATCACCTTCTTCCCACTCGAAGTTCCGTAAAACGGTGTTCACACCCATGGATGCATTGGCGACGAGTACGACCTCGTCAACATCTGCGCCAATGAGTTGTGCGAGACGGCGGCGAACATCGATCAAGAGAGGTTGGAATTCAAGGCGGTGGAAAAGATCCGGGTTGGCTTCAACGCGTAAAGTGAGTTCGCGTACAGCGTCCAGAACAGGGACAGGCGTCGATCCATATGAACCTAAGGCAATGTGAGCCTTATCTACCGGAAATCAAATCTATGTGAATGACCAACCGTTGTTAAGATTAAGATATTCAGGATCAAACGCGAAGTATTTCAACACTTCGTGTCCAAACTTGGGAGGTTCCTGTTTGTAAAGCTCTGACTGATTCGCCATGAGTACCAAGAAGGTGATGCTGCTTGGGAGTTGAAAATCAACATCTTTAAGTATATTTTCGCGTCCTTCCGGCCCGAGTTAATTTATCCATCACATGCAATGAGTCACTTGGCGCATGACTCGCTCGCGCGACGCGTACTGTCACGATGTGCCGTGACATGGCGTTCCTCAAGTATACCCACCTATCGAGAGACGTTTTGACGAAGTTCATAACGCAAATTTGTGATGTATTAACAGAAAAACATTCAAATCGCACGTAGCAGCAAGTTTGCTGATTGTACTGACCTTATCAGGTTCACCTCTTGTGCCTTACGTTCAGTGACTCCTCCTCTAGTTCAAAGAATCCAATGACTCTTGCGGATGACTGATTGACATCTGCGATCACAGAAAAACATCATGGAATAGAACGAATGACGATCCACGTGGTTGTTGAAAGCCTAAAGAGGAGAAGGAGAGTCAACTTGAAGTTGGCCAGCACCTGGTAATCGTAAGGTCGAAAACATGGTCTTAGAGTAAGGAACCCCTGACTCGAAGGTGCTACCTGGTTTTCCGTCGTAAGAATCGCGCTCTTGCCAATACCTCGGACAATTGAGGCTTTCATGGGATCTTTGTGCGTCGTTAAGAGCAATCGCGGAAGGCCGTCGTTGGGAAGGAGATAAATTTAAGCCTAGGCCCATTCTTAGTGGGTGGTACAGATGTCCCCGCGCATGAAAACAAATATCCGTCCTCGTGTCGACGGGTGTGTGTCTCAGAATCTAGACAATACGCCACAAAATAAGGGCAACCGGAGATGTTGCTGCAGCGCACCCATCTTTATTCGATCGTCGTTTCGATGTCGATGGAAAAACAGAAGTTTGAGCTGGCCTCCACTCAGCAAAAGTCATCATCTGACCCGATCACCATGAAAGGCTCCAAAGAAAGCTGCGACTAGTCTATTAAAATAGACTAGTGTTGATAGTGTTTGCAGTGCTTGGGGAGGAGAAGGGAGTGCTGGAGGAGCCGAAGCCAGGAGCGCGAGGCCGCCTTCGAGGGGAGGGGCAAGGAGCTAGAGGCGCGCGTTAATGAACCTGAGAGGAATTGCGAGGGCCTCAAGAGAGAGAACGGGTGGCTTAAGGGGTTGGTCCGAGACTTGGTTATTGGGGGCTCAATACTAGGCGGTGGCTTTCCCATTGTTAACGAACCGGAAACAAGTCGAAGTTGATATATGTGAGCTTCAGGCCAGGCGTTGAACGAGGGTGGCGATGTGTGCTTATACTTGGCATTGAGCATACTTTTATCTCTCGTGCGTCACTCCCTCTACCTATCTGTACCGCATGATTAATATCAACCCCCATTGTCGCCACCCCATCCACTTATTCCTAACCCACCGAGGCGAAAAATTCCGGCGCTTCCCGTCAGGAGCATAACTGTTTGCTGTAAGATTCGAGAAATGGAAGCAGCAAGGCCTAGGCCTGAATATTTGGATGCTGAAAACAAAGATATTCGTTTCAAGTTTCGATAAGGCGACGGGAAAAACACGAGTACCAAATCAGCCATGTTCAATAGCTAAAACCCACGAGACTCTGGGATTGTGATGTTCGCACGCTTTGCAATTGAATGCCTTCCTTTCTTTCTTTCATTTGTCGACTTCTTCCATCTATTTGACGGCCAGAATCCACCTAGAGCGGCGCTGGCCCTCATCTCACGTTGAATATGCTATACAACTTTAAGATTTGGCGCTCGGTTACAGCGCTCGAAGCCTCTGCATGCCAGTAACATCATCACTTTTGACTGAGACTTGGAAGTGCCAGTAACTTCAGTTCAAGGCCCATACTGACTTGATAAAAAAAAGTGAACATTATCCATCGTGTTTCTGTGTTCAATGCGTCTTGGTAGAGCCAAATTGCACTTCGATATTGGCTCAAGAATCTGCGGATCGTTCGCTCCTTCCAATGTCCGACTTCTCTTCGAATGCCTAAAGGCTATCGTGGAAGCCTCTCGCCGCTTCCAATTTTCCGGAAAGATCTGGCCCTCGTGGTAACTAGTCTTCGTCGTCACCATGTTCCACGCGTATTTGAATTCGAAACTGAGTTTGAGTCTTTCGCATCTCCATCCCGCTCCCCCCGCGTTACACTCTTGCGATGTCTGCACCTCGGCTTGTTCTCGATAATACGTCTGTAAAGCTTGTTGTCTTCGATGGATTCTTACCAATGATACTTTTGTTTCTTTAGCTTTGGGGCCGCTTTTGTTGGCATGGTCGTCGCTGCAGCGTGAGCTCTTACATCTCTTTGTGTCGACATCTCGTACTGATAAACATCGACCACAGCCTTTACGGAGGTACTCCTCTGTCGGGCTTTTTTTTTTACTAGAGAGTCTTAACTTAATCTTCTACAGTGTCCTGTATACAGGCATGGTATTATTTCACTCACCAAAAGGATACGTGGCCGATCAAGACACTGGTGAGCTTCTCACTCTCTTATATGTTTTCAATGTAAACATTGGCTTAAGGTCGCTGCCGTCATGGTCTTCGACACGGTCCACCAAATTCTGATATCACATACCGGTACGTCCAACATCGACGTAAATGCGAATATACTGGAATTCGAGTCCGTGGCAGTCTACACCTACACTATTACGAACTACGACAACCCATCAATTCTTATCCAACTTGTATGGTAAGTGTTTTCTGCCCGTCTACCCGTCTACCTGCGATTTTTATAACTCCACCTATCAGGAGCATGATTGTAAGCGTCCTGCGTCTATCTAACTACATCCGACTATACTTAAACACGTAATCCCTTAGGTTGAAGTCTTGTTCAACGTAATTTGTGCTCCCCGTCGCGGCAGAAACTTATTAACCTTCTCTTCTCAGGGTCTGACAGCATTGCTTGTCCAAGGGTGCGTACATTTGGCGTACATAGATTATTCTTGGCTCTCTGAGTCCAATTCACCCCTTCATCTAGCTTCCTCACCCTTAGGGTTTGGCGCCGTAAGTTGACCAATTTGTTCTTCGAGCTGGAAATCACTCAGACTGTTCTCCAACTTAGTGAGCAATCGGAATATCTGGATAACTACCATCGTAGTACGTTTCGGTCCCGTTTAAATGTGCTCCATCCTTAACCAAGTTTGTCCGCCTCATAGTCTATCCTGGTCGCTGGTGAATTCGGTGAGACTCGTATTTTGTTTTTGCTTTTCGGCTGTTTTGACAATGGGCCTTTCTCAAAGGCTGCGTCGTGGGTAGGTGGTGTTCGAAAGCAACAATCATACTTACTAACTAAACAACGACTAGCTTTTGGTGCCATGTCGTACGTTTCCTTCCTACAATTTTGACAACATCGACTAAATCGTCCCTAGACTGAGGTTTAAGACCTTCGCTGAACTTGCGCGTCTCAAAGTATGTTCTGAATCGTAATTACAAATCCCGCTCCTGAAATTCATTCTTACAGTACCTCTCCATCACCGTCAACGCCCTCGCTGCTGCGGGGGATGTAATCATCGCACTGGTCCTGTGCACTCTTCTCCATCGATCACGGACAGGCTTCCATAGGTATGTTTCAATATGGCTTCCACTTCCGAGTACGCCTTCCTTACCAATTGTGCCAGATCGGACACAATGATTAACAAATTGGTGCGCCTTTCGTTCCCGAGGAGTTGATGAGCCCCAACAAACCGATCGTCGCACAGATTCTGTTTGCTGTCAACACCGGGTTCCTGACCAGGTCAGTTCCTCATGGAAGTCTCTTTCGAAATTTCCTTATTCTGACCATTGCGGAATGGAAGTCTTTGTGCCGTTGCGTCTTTGATATCTGTGAGTTTCTATTGGCTTGCTTACTGTTCTACGCAGAACAGCCTGCTGACGGGGTTCCTGCAGATCGTTGTCGCTGGGAAAACCTTCTTGTATATCGCGTTCTTTTTCTGCATTGGGCGTCGTAAGTCCCCTTTTCCATGATGCATCATGATGAAAGGCATTAACATTTATCATTGTAGTCTATTCGAATTCCCTTCTTGCGACGCTGAATGCTAGGAAAATGATACGCGGTTCCGCTGACGGCATACAGAGCACGAGTGAGAATATTTCCCTGTCTCTTAGGCAGTATCCCAAAAACGGAACCATGACCTCGAGGGTAAGTCCTCCCGTCGTCGATCTAGACCAATGATCATTTAGCTCAACGTCGTGCTCTCTAGCGCCCCACGAACATCTCCATCAAGATCAACACCACAAAAGAGTTCGCCATCGACTCGGATCAAGGACACGACGGGGAGAAAGGCGAATTGGGAATGGTGAGGCGCGAATCATGTGTTTGGTCTCGAATTGGCTTTTACTTACCCAGTTTCGCACGAAGTGCACAGGCTCGACCGAGTGCCCGTCCCTCAACAACGTTACTGATTCCGAAGCAGTCTGACTGCCTTCAAGAGCCCCCTGCTGTCCATAGCTCTATTTTTGTTGCGCGGTCACGCTGGGCGTGTACTGCCTTGGTTGTTGTTTTCTTATCTCTTGTATTTGGTCGGCACCTGGCCCTGTAGCATATAGTTGTATCAGAGGCAGGACGAGGAAAGAGGAAGTCCTGCCTCAAGGAGGCGAAGGAATCGAATACTCCCTTGTACCATATTTACAGATCATGTATAGCGTCTTGACTGAAAAATATCAAACAACTGAAAGGCCACGATGTCGTTATTGTATATTGAACTTTATCTTCTTGAGGACCCGGGATCGAGTGCATAATTCGTATCAGGCGGAGCATTCTCATCCAAGTCTCATCCTTCTTCCATCGCATCTCCGCCTTCCTGTCCAGCACCATTCCACCAAGCCACTGGGCCGAGTCCCTGTTCTGCAATGGAGCACTGGAAGCCAAATCAACATGGCGAAAATGAATATCAAGAAAGAGGTATCGAACGCACGATTACATTATACGGCGCGCGCTTCGCCTCCCTCTGCACCTGCACGCCTTCCGCCATTTTGGGTGGCCCAGGCTCGTCGTCGAAGAAATCGTCTGCTTCAACACGCACACGCACCACCTCACCTTTGTCGATGTACATTCGTTCTGTCACCGGCGTGTCTAGCATATCGTGCGTTGACGTGAGCTCTGAGTCTGGCAGCCAGAAATGGGCACGTTCATTAGGATCACTGGAGGAACGGTTTAAAATGACGAAGGATTGATATACGGAAGTCAGAACGCACAAGGCCGTTGGTTGAGGAAGGTAAGAGGCTGGAATATAAAGATCGTCGAAGAATCCGACAGACACTGTTCAAAAGTTAGCTACGAATAAGTAAACAGAAAAACGGACGTACGTCTAATGCCATCTTGGTCGGAGGACTTGACTTTTGCAATGATAACTTCTGAAGTGAATGGTCTAAAAACCACCATTCGAAACACCACTAATGTCTTGTTTTCAGTACACCACAAATGTTAGGGGAGTATCATTCTGACCTTTGTACCACAGAAAACCATCGCCATAGCGAACCTTTCCTTCTCCCGCCTCGCTTAGATCGAATACACAGATACAGAGTCCAACGTCATGTAGAACGCGATTGGCATATTTTTTGTTCAATTCAACGATGAGTGCCTGGTCCGCGGGTGCTCCGAAATTAGAAGGGTGGATAGCTACGGTGTCCTGCACACAAATAAGTCAATTTCAATGCTTGAGTTGCTATGAGTCTACCTTTAGGATCGAAAGAACGAACATGCTTGTTTTCTTGTCGTTTTCTGGTGCCCCTCTATGAAACGGAGGTCGTGTATTCACTTTTTTCTTTCTCTGGCTTGGGTCGATTATACAAGCGGTGCCCTTGGCTGGTCAATAGATCCGTTATGAGAACATGAGGGGTTTAACAAGCTGAGATGCAATTTAGTCGCGACCCTGGCGGTAATGTGGACGCGCACGTGACGCTCCTAAAAATTGAGGGGAGCTTTTGAATTTGTTGCGGCATCACTACTCCCTCCAACCGTTCATCCTCCTCGCCGTCGTAGCTCCAGGACACCTCTCTCCTCCTCCTCTCCTCTCGCTCTCACTCAGCGACCTAATTTCCTTGAATTTCATAGACCCACTATACACGAGAGAGCTTATATGTCTGATACTTCGGCAACCAGAACCAATCTTCTGCCTGCTAAATCATGGCAGCACTTCGTAGCAGGAGGGTACGTCACTGTTTTCACTTACATTTCCAGCAAAAAATCGAACTAAAAACATGAAAAAGGCTGGGAGGCATGTGCGGCGCTATAGTGACGAGCCCATTCGATGTAGTTAAAACGCGCCTGCAGTCCAGTCTGTTTAGAGAAAAGAGCGCATCAGTTGGCATGATAAGCAACGGAGGTAGCGTTGTAGTTGGTATGCCGCGTCCAAGTGGTCTGCTGTACAACTTTGTGGAAACGGGACACATCCTACGGTATGTCTGGCTTCTGACTTAAAACGTAAATTTGGCTTCTGCTGACGTCGGTCCCTAGCGACATCTACCGCGAAGAGTCTCCTCGAGCTCTATTCAAGGGTCTTGGACCGACCCTCGTCGGCGTCATCCCTGCTCGTTCCATCAATTTCTTCACATACGGCAATGGTAAACATATGATCGCCAACCACTTCAATGACGGCAAAGAGAACACCTACGTTCACCTTTCCGCTGCTGCCATTGCTGGTATTGTCACGGGCACCGCGACGAATCCTATCTGGGTGGTCAAGACCCGGCTGCAACTGACCGCGACTCAACACGAGAATGCGTCAGGACAGCGGGTGATAGGCAGCAGTTGGAATACAATCAAGTCTATCATGAAAAACGAGGGCATTAAGGGCTTCTACAAGGGCCTCAGTGCAAGCTACTTGGGTGTTACGGAAGGAACCATTCAGTGGGTTTTATATGAGCGGTTAAAGAAGATCACCGCAGCCACGGAGGGCAGAGGCGGCGTGCAGGAATGGTTAGGGATGCTTGGGAGTGCCGGAACAGCTAAGTGTGTCGCCAGTCTCATAACTTATCCTCATGAGGTGCGTTTGTCTCAAACCTGTAATATTCCAACAATGCCTGATGCATAGCGTAGGTACTGCGGACACGACTGAGGCAACCAAGCGTAAATGGTGTCGTGCGGTATACCGGTCTCATCCAGACTCTTCGCCTCGTCATCGCAGAGGAAGGCGCACGGTCATTATACGGTGGCCTCAGCGCCCACCTTATGCGTGTAGTACCTAACGCCGCGGTCATGTACTCAATATACGAGGGCATCCTACGCTGGTACTAGTAGGCCCCCTAAGCGCCGCAGGGCGCTCTCCCCGCAGCCCCTTCGTCGATTTTGACACTTTCTACACTCTGGACGACGGCGCGCGACTTCACCAGGCCATCAACACATACCCGATCTGCCCTTGGTTCATTATTACCACCCCCACCTCCCCTCAATCTGTCGTACTCATGTAACCAGATCGAAAAAGTAATTGCCCCTATCATATTCATTACCTGGTTCGCCTGTAATCACTATTGCTTTCCGTCACCACCTACCATCGCTTGCACATGTATTTTATTATAGTTCTCATCTACACGTACCTACATACTTCCACCATACATGGATATGATTATTGAAATTGATAAACTGCCTGCCCTAAGAATATTGATTACTGTCTATTGTTCAAACCAGTTTTCGTTACAGGCCTGGCACTGGCCTCTGGTGTTATCTAGATTAATATTCCGTGATTAACAATTATACGGCATGTACAGATTACAGCAACAGGAAAGTACAAATGGCCCTAAATATCTTGGAATGGAGCAGGCCTGCCGGCACCTCAAAACAAATCCGGAGGAGCTTTGCCATAACCCCAAATTTCCAATATCGACTTCTCCAGCCTCTGACCTGCAATAACACACACGTCCCCCATATCCTCTTCCCACTCTCCAACATCCTTCCTAGACACCGTCTTCCCACCCGTGAACCCAACCTTCCATACAACCCCCCCAGGCTCCGTCATCCGCCTCACGTACTTCCCCGTCTGAGTCTCCCACAGGTATACACACCCATCATTGCCGCTTGTAACGAGGAATCGCTTGTCGAACTGGAGTGACGTGACTGAAGACGAGTGTGCTGCTAAGTGGTACAGCGGCTCGTACGGTGTGCGAGTCTGTGCTGGAATCGCGGATTTCGACATGCGGTTCCACATGGAAAGTGCTCCGTCGGATGTTTCACTGTCACTGGCAGAAGAGGAAGAAGATTGTGTGGCGTCCTTGTCACGACTGCTTTTTTTCTTCCTTTTCCAGTTTTTCTGATTCTTCGTCCACTTTCCCTTCGAATCAGGGAAAGGCCAAGATGATACAGAGGGCAAGGAAAATTCGTCGAAAGATTCGAGCGAGAACATGATGACCTTTCCATTAGAGTCACCTGTAGCAAGGAGCTTCTGCTTTCGAGAGAGCTGCAATTGGCATACAAGGGATGTGTGGCCCTGGAGTAGGGCTAAACAATGCCTGCCGTCATCAAACACTTAGTTACCGCTGTGGCGTATCGATCATGACAGATGCTCACCCAGTATCAGCATCCCACACGCGAACACTAGTGTCAAGCCCACCAGTTGCTACGAGCACACCGTCAAAAGCGACACTGTAGACTTCATGATAATGGCCCTGCAAAACATGTATACATTGCCCTGTGTCTAAATCCCAAATCTAAACAGCAAGATCACGTCAGCGACAGATCAAGCGTTAATTAACGTTAATTAAGAAGGCTCACCCTACAAGTCGAATCATAACTCCCACTGGCTGCCCTGTTTCCGTTCACGTCTAGACATCTGACGCTGTTACCATGCCCTTCAAGGACGTGAACGGCAACGCCGCGTTGGATATCCCATGTGCGTACAGTGTGGTCACGCGATCCAGTAACTGCGAGTGGTCGACCGTGTAGTGTACGCATACATCGAATTGTCGAGGTGTGTCCCGGGAGTGTGTAGATACAGTGCCTATGGAGATATGAGGTTAGCTGGCAGGAATCGATAATAATCGGGTCAGTGTTTGACAAAGGACAGAACCTTCTAGTCTTTTGGCGGAAATAGAAACACAGATCTAGTATATAAGAAGGACAAGGGATACCTACTTACCCTGATTTGACGTCCCAAACCTTCACTACTTTATCACACCCGCCACTGACCACCAGAGCATTAGGCTGCCCCCAGCCTTCGGACGCGAAGCATGGATTGCTCTGACGCTCCGGTGTATAATGTGGTAGGTCGGAAGATTGATTTCCTTGAGAAAAAATTAGTGGAGAAAGGCGTCAGTGTGTGGATGAACATACCTGCCTCCTCATCTTCATATTCATTAGCGGGCCCAAAATCTAATTTATCGCTGTCCAATTTATCGTCGAGCTCGTTCTCGAGATCTAAACCTACAGCAGCCCTCAATGATGGCGGAAGGGAGTAGGCTAACCCCGACTCAGTGGTTCCATTTGCCTGCTTGCGCCGAGTCGTCTTCATCTTCGGCATATCAGTCGAGTTCAAGTCTTCAGACTGCACCATCTCTCGTGCTTTCCCTTTACCCTCGTGGTTCATCGGCCGCGAAGCGCTCACAAGACAGAGACCCCACACTCCCGATTCGTGTCCCACGAGTGTTCGCGCAAGCACTCCGCTCCGTGCGCTGAATATATGTATTCTTGAGTTTGCGAGGCCCACCACTACCCATTCATTGTCCAACGCGACGCAGGTGACGATACTGGTATCTGTTTGCGGCGGCTCCGAAGCGGCAACGGGCTGCGGACTGCTTGCATGTCGTTTCGGGTAGGACGATGAAGTGAGCTGATTCAAGGATGAGAGCATGGGTAATTGGTGAGCCCGTAGGAGCTGCCCGCCTTTTCTCCATCTCACCACTACATACAGATTCCAAAAGGAACGATCAGCGTCCGTCAAGCAGGGCTCCGAAGCTATGGAACGCACTTTTAGAGAAAGACTCCTTGAAGTAGGCGCAGTACGAAAATGCCATAGAAGCGGGACCTGACTGGCTTGAGCCTGACGGTGGGCGGCGAGCCCTACGTTTCCGCTCTGTCAACCATTCGAGCGCTGGGTCCATAGGGAGTTCGGCGAACGGCTCCATCTCTTCCAACGGCTCCTCTTCCACATCTCTCCAGTTATGCCTATGCTCTCCCGACTCATCACCGAAACCCCAATCGATGCACATGGCCCGCCAGAGTTCCTCGGAGACGGCACGGCTCCGCCATACGCGGCTCACGGCGCTCATCCGTATAAGGGTGAGTGGATGTTCGACGAAACTGAGTATGTGGAGGCCAAGTTCAGGTGGAAGAGACGAGAGGAAGTCGTATTTGAGCATCGGGGCGATAGTTTCGGAGATGTAGACGAGTTCAGCTGGGGTACAGGAGTAGAGGATCGCGGTGAGGAAGGTGCGTCTATCGTTGGCGGATCCGAGCTCGGGGAGCGGCGAGCTAAGGGGGCTTGGAGAAGGAGTGGAGGACGTAGTGGCTGAAGAATTTATGGGCATCGATTCATGGGTGTGATGGATGAAGTCAGTGCTCAAGGAGTGATCGGCCCGACTCTTCAACCACCACCATTCAATTATTCCTGTGGGCTCCACCTTCTGAACGCATGAATGTTGCGAGAACAAGACCAATCATGGCTTCAGGGTCTGTCAAAGCGTCCAAGTTCGAACGGTTTTCACAACTTCTCAAAGTACGTGATTTCTTGAACCACTCAAAGTTTAAAAAACAGTGTTGTTCTTTTACAGGATAATCATCATGAACTAATCATTACAAAATCATTATTCGACTACAAATCTACGGCCTCAAAATTCAGCGACGGATGTAGTATCGGCTTGTGCAGTGCTTTGCCTGCAACAACCTACGAACAAACGTTGTTAGTTACAATGAGCAACAAAAGGCTGGTCTTATCTTACCATGGGGTATACGTGCTCGTCCTTGGTAACCAAACAGTCCATCAGCACCGGCTTGTTTCCGTCATACTCCAGGAACTCTTTCATTTTGAAGGGTAATTCCTCGGCGGTGTGGCATCGGATGGCGTGCACACCCATAGCTTTGGCCAGAAGCACAAAGTCCGGATTTGTCATCTTAGTGTGTGCATGGGGCGGCGCGCATAAAACAAATCTATGTTTGGATGACGTGAGCATAACATGAAGAGACATTTCAGTTAATCATTACCTTGCCATTGGAGAACCATGCCTTGGAACTCGTTATTTATGATCAA
>JABAJS010007698.1:17478-37142 GCA_018221635.1 Tephrocybe sp. 10521TJB
CCTGACGTGATTAGAGATCTGGGACGTGTCCATCTGAAATGCTGCGCTGCCCACATCTGGTGCTGGCCGACCCCAGTCGAGATGATCAATTCCTCCTTCTTGTGTGCCGTCTGTCTGTCCAACTCCTCGATGACCTCCTGCGGTTTCATCTGCTCTCCCTTTCCACTCTTCACATATGTAAAGGGATACCTCTTTTTCCAGCGTTCAATGTCCTCAAACCATCTATCACGCGGCTCGCTTCGTATCAATGGCATCATCGCCGACAGGTTCGCTATCACGTCCCCTACGATAGGAACTGCCGCCTGTACGACCTTGTTGATATTCTTCGGCATGATCTCAAAGTGGATGATCCCGCCCTTTCCCAGTGCAGCTGCAGCGCGTGCCGCTGGTGCAAAGTCCTCAACTTTACAGGTGACACGATCATCGAAGCGAGCGCCGAGGGCAATAATCACGTCCGCCGACTGCATCGCAAAGTTGGCGTACGCGCTGCCGTGCATCCCAACCATATGGAGGGAGCGTTTTGTGTCCGTTTCGTCGAATGCCCCAAGACCCTGGAGGGTTGTGCATACGGGAATGTTTCCACGTTCTGCCAGCTCCTGGAGGAGAGCAGGGCCATGGGGCGAAGTGAGGACGCCATTACCTGCGTATATGATGGGGCGTTGTGCTTCGTTGATCAATTTCGCAGCCTCTGTTATGAGGGACAGGTCGATCGATTCTTCCAAGTTATTTATGAGATTGATGGGAAGCGCCTGCGCACCAGGGGTGGTTGTTCTGTATGGAAGGGGTGTGCGAAGGATTCCGGCAGTGACGTCTTGGGGAAGGTCAACGAGGACAGGTCCGGGGCGTCCGGAGGTCGCGATTTTGAATGCCTCGTTGATGCGCCGTGGAAGCTCTGCGATGTCTTTCACGATGACATTCCACTTTGTGCAGCTCTGCGAGATACCCACGACGTCGGCCTCCTGGAATGCATCGGAGCCTATTTTGGATGTAGGCACCTGGCCAGTGAAAATGACCAAGGGTATGCCGTCCGAGAAGGCGTCTTGCATCGGCGTGATGACATTTGTGGCACCTGGACCGGAGGTAACGATTACAACGCCAGGTTTTCCGGATACACGGGCATAACCCTCTGCCATGTGGCCTGCACCTTGTTCATGTCGGGGTAAAATGAAGTCGAAGTCTTTGGACTTGTAAATGGCGTCGAATACCGGCAGGATGGCGCCACCTGGGTAGCCAAAAATCTTTTCGACGCCATGACGGAGCATCATCTCCCGAAAAATCTGACCGCCAGAAAGCCCAACGAAAGCATGGTCCAGAGGATCTACCGGGTACCGATTTGATTGGAAAGGGTCGAGGGTCTCGATACTGCTGGTACTAGAACTTGCGGTGGCGCTGGGGTGTAATGAGTTTTAATGAGGGAAAATTTATTTCAGAAGCAAAACGTTACGCACGTCGAAGCCACAATGGAAGCGCTTTGTGCTGTCGAGTGACTGATGTGTCGTATATCCTTGGCGCAAGCATTTATTTTACGTCGGGGCAGATAGATTGGCTTTGGTAGAGCTCTGATACGCATCCGAATTCCAAGAGTCAAGCACATTTTGTGGAAAGCCTCATAGAAATCAAATGCTTAATCAAAATCTAATAAGCCTTGAGATGCTGGATGACTCATGATCAGGAGTGACAGAAGATGACTGTAACACTTTCTGGAGCGGATTTATTCGGCCACATAGGTATTACAGGAAGTCGTGCTCTAGAATTACCTTGGGGAAACATGCTTGCAATTTAGAAGCGTGTTCGTAGGAATCGCAGAGTGCGACGCCACATTAGGGATGTAAGCAAAATGAACTTCCTCGAAGCGTAACATCGTATTGGCCAACGTGGGGATCGAACCCAAGACCTTCGCGTTATTAGCACGACGCTCTAACCAGCTGAGCTAGTCGGCCAATAAAAATGGAAGGACTTCATTTCATGTCGCAGTGTTCTAAGTATATATGGAGCAAGCAGCCTTCCATTGAACCTCTGAGATGGCTTCAATTCAACACATATCATCAACAATGAAGTTAGCCCTACGCCTGATTTCCACCTTGCGGACCTTGAATGCAAGTCAGTTAACTTTAGGCGAGTTCGGGGATTGCTAATGAAATTCAGTGGTCCTTGAAAGGGGAACCCAATCACTCAGGCCGAGCAAATGGTACCGTACCAGTTCAGAGGAGAACTTAATAGGCCCCTCAAAAGCGAAAAATACCGCTAGGTCCAAGCCGTTTTAAGAATTCCTTTTTCTGCACCTCGTGTACTCTCCGAGTCGCCGATCATCTTGACTTTCCTCAATGCTACTCGAGTCGGACTGTCACAGGGTTCATCGTTCATTAAGCAGCCTTAAATATGCTGTTTGAGCACTTAAATTCATTGCTGCGAGTTTGCATAAAGTTCAACGAATATCTTCTGTATGTATGTGTGGAATGGCCTCACCATGTAACTACTAACCATTAGGTTCCCAATTAGCGCCCATATGCATCTAGCGTGGTCCCTTTCTGCCTTAAAAAGTTAATTCAGATCTGTGATTTGATCAGACTCAATTGATGCAAATAAATAATTCAGGGTAAGTAACTCTCGTGAAGCGATATGATTCGCACCCGACTGGACAATGTGTGCCCCATTTCGTGGCTCATACTTTATGCTGTTTGTATCAAGTAGCGCCCTGTCATAGCCGTTTACAGGCAGCTTCTTTTCAAGGATGGAGGATGGAGATGGTCAGACATTGCCGAGTAAAAACAGTGAAACACCCAATCGACAGTAGTGAACTTCAGGTACGTTGCTCGTTCTCCGCTGAACCGTATGCACATATGTATTGCTTGTTATGTCCCAGGTCCCAAATTCTATTGTGATCAGTAGCTTAATCGCATTACCTTCGCACTGGCAGTGCATGGTTACACATGGTCACCGATCAGGCCCAGGCCGATCATACCGCAAAGCGCCACTCGACCATAACTAGACTGGCGAACCCAGGGTTTACCGCTCTACTTATAAGACCCTGAGGCGAGTCTCAAAAGTATCTCCCTACCAATACCAACATTATGAGCAACAACTCGGAAAGTCTACGTGAGTTGGCTGCGCGCTTGTACGCCAGAAAGTATTAGCTCATTTTGGTTCACAATACGTCACAGAAGCGATTCTATTGGGTGGTTCCCGTTCGTAGAGTCATCAGAGGTCCACTTTCCAACTGCTAACTTGTTGACGATAGTCAACGCCTTCGTATACGGCATTCTGACTATGCAGTACGTCATATACTGCAATAGAGGTCAGTGAGTAAGCTTCGCTTCTATATCAACGCTGATTGAGCTACCGCGGCACCGTATCAAGATTTCAAAGACGCTTGGTGGATAAAGTTCGCATGCACTTAATTTTAAACTCTACATACCGAGCTAATAGGCGCGTCGTTCAGATTAATGGTGTTCATTTTATTTTGTATGGATACAGGGTGTGTGGTCGCGTGAGTAGATTCCTCGATGGCAATCGACCCACCCAGAGTGCTAACGCCTTCAACAGGGTGACATATTCGATGTGGTCATTCAGGTGCATACCATGCATCCATGCACCGGTTGATCAGAGGTCTGACGGATACTCAGTCGCCAGAATTATTACCACCCAGAGGTTCTCGTAAACACGCTGTGGCCACTCTCGCTCTCGGCGACCACAGTTACCTGCACGTCATTTATTGTTCATAGTTTCCTCGTCCACCGGTACGTGCTCCCGCCTGTCAAGGTTACATCGGTACTTAAATAGTGAATACTTCAGGGTCTATGTCCTTACGTCTCACAACAAACCCATTACCGGACTAGCAGCACTTCTCACTTTGGTATCATGGGCTCTTGGGGTCTGGACGAATGTGATCGTGCGTAGAAGTGGATTGTACGTGTGTACTTCCTGTACCAGATGCATCTCGTCAAAACCACATTAGGATGTCAGAGCTTCGGCTGTACAAGACACAGATCACGGTTTGGTTGTCCCTCGAAACAACATCAGATTTCTTTATTGCTAGTGAGTAGGTAACTTTTAATTGTTATACGCATTATCTAAATCTCTACTTTTCTCGAAGGTGTACTCATCGTCTGTTTGTTGCGTTCGCGAACTGGCTTCCATAAATCAAATTCAATGATATACCGCCTCGTCCGAGCATCGTTTCAAACGGGTGGGCGCTCCTGGTCTATACTTCTCAAGTTCGCTTTCCGACGATTCCCCAGGCTTTCTAGTAGGAATCGGCACGCTATCGGGGCTTGTTGTCTACTTGGTTTACCCTTCAGGGGATTTCTATAGCAACATACCTGGGCTTCCCTCTCCCCGTATCTATAGTGTGGTTAGTCCCTCTCGTCTAGGGGATCCTCTAACTGCGATGTCTGACTATAGGCAGATGATCATGGACACTCTATTAGTGCGGTCTAGTTTGCGAGAAATGGTAAAAGGAGGACAGGTAAGTACCAATTCTTCCTCCTCATTTGATGCTCCAAAACTGACATGGCTGTTTTCTGTACAGAAGTCTCCCACTAGCGTGATTCTGCCGATAGAAGATCTCGAATCGTCCCCTAGCATAGTAACCCCCGCGGAATAGGAACGACACGGAGCACAAGCAACCTGCCAGGTATCAACATGCCGCGTTACCGGACGTCATGAATTGCGCGGACTCTGTGTAAACTACTCCTCGATTGCGCCTTGATGTTCAGCAAAGTTGGGTAACGTAGTGACTATGTATCACAAGAGGCATCGAGAGGACATCCAGTTGAGGAGAGTGGGGCTTCATCTTAGGAGTATGGATGTACGCATTTCGCTCAAAGAATGCAGGTGTCTACCCTGTAGCTAATAATGGTATGGCTGCACATCCACGTCGTGTTGACTAGCGAAATGTTATGGCAATACTTACTGAGTGTTCGGCCCGGGCCGAAGTCTGAGAAGGCTTTATCTGATGTGTACCTATCGCTACTTCCTTCCCATTTATAATTAAGCTTCCAGCCTCTTCTTTCGTTTCTACTAGTTGACTTGCTGGCCGAGTGAGAGTATACGTCGGTTTCTACCAATTCCCAGGTGGACGGCTTCAAATCCCACGGCATCCCGACATCTCGCGGAAGGGTAAGATCAGCGCTCAGGCGATGTTTCAGCCTTATGTTAAGGCCCATTCAGATACCTTCATGGTGTCCGCCACCAACTTCCAAGTTACCAATCTAACTTCTCCCCCCTGACTCGATATGATTCACGATTCCTGCACCCGATTCGACCTCTAATATCTACCCTCTTTTTCGGCTCTATACTTATTAAGGCCTGAGTGGTCCTTAGTATTCAATGCGATCTGTCATACCTTTGGATGCCGACGGCCTCTTGCGTGGCATACAATAGGCAATAGGGTGGCCTCTTTCACAAAGGCCGCTCAAATTGGCCTGTCGAGTACTCAAGTACTCATGCATGGCACCTTAGTAAGTGCCGGTACACGCGTCACGGGTTACCTATCGTAGTTGTAGGTTCGCCCAACTCTACCTATCTCCCAAGGGCGTCACTGTGAGTGTGGCTTACTCAGGCCGTCAGCGGCGTAAACTTACGTAGTGTCACGCACGCCGGTTAGCACGCAAATCGCTTAACTATAACAAGTCGTGCCCCACTTTTGAATTACCTGGCGAACATAGTGTGCCCTGTGGTTGTCATTCGAATCTAACGGATGTCACTCTATAAGAATCAAGCAAGGCGCCTCTCTGTCAAATTCTACCCCCCGCTAGCACCATGCGCGAGAATTTAAATCCGCAAAGTCTACGTGAGTGAGCTGCATATTGATGTACTGGGCAATCCCATAACTCATCGTGATTCCAAACGATATAGGGTGCATTCTACTGGGTGGCTGCCGTTCGTAAATTCCTCCAGCCAGGGCCATTTTTGACTGCTAAGCTTTTTTGCTACAGTCAACGCCTTCGTATATGGCATTCTGACTATGCAGTATATTGAATACTACAACAGAGGTCAGTGATTATAGCTTCCACTTTCGATGTTTATCATAGCTGATTAGGCCACTTGCGATATTAAGATTTCAAAGACCTATGGTGGATCAAGTTAGTCCATACCTTCATATCAACTCTACGTTTCGATCTCATGAAAGCCTCGTTCAGACTAATGGTATTCACCCTATTTTCTATGGATACAGGGTGTATGATCGCGTAAGTGGAATCCTCGATGGTAGTTGATCGAGAGTGCCACTTACACCTTCAACAGGGTGACATACGCAATGTGGTCATTCAGGTGCGTACATCATATACCATTAATATCTAGAGATCTTATGTATGCCCAGTCGCCGCAATTATTACTACCCGGAAGTTCCAATGAATACCTTATGGCCACTATTACTCTCGTCAACCACCGTTTGCTTCACTTCATTCCTGGTTCATAGTTTCCTAACACACCGGTGCGTTTACGGCTTATCAAGGTTACACTAGTGTCTGAACGGAGAATGCTTCAGGATCTATATCCTTTCGGCCCGCAATAAAGCCATAACCGGAGTGGCTGCGCTTCTTGCTTCGGTGTCATGGGCTCTTGGGCTCTGGACAAATGTGGTCGTACATAGAAGTGGACTGTACGTGTGTATTTCTCCCTTTGCTAGATACACCTCAAAACCAATGCATTAGAATGTCGGAACTTTATTTGTTCAAGAAAGAGATTGTGGTTTGGCTAACTTTCGAAACAACATCAGATTTCTTCATTGCCAGTGAGTAAGCTCGCAGACATTTCACGCATTAACTGATTTTATTTCTGTTTTACTAAAGCTGTTCTCATTATCTGTCTGTTGCGTTCACGGACTGGGTTCCATAAATCAAATTCAATGATACGCCGCCTCGTCCGCGCGTCATTCCAAACCGGTTGGTGCTCCTGGTCTATATTTCCCATATTCGCTTCTAGACAACTCCCTAGGCTTTCTGGTAGGAATAGGCACGCTATCCGGGCTCGTTATCTACTTGGTAAACCCTTCAGGGGATTTCTACAGCAGTATACCTGGGATTCCTTCTCCTCGCATCTATAGCGTGGTTTGTCCCCTTCCTTCACGGGATCCTCGAACCCTATTATTCTGACTAAATGACAGATGATAATGGACACCCTCTTAGTGCGGCATAACCTGAGAGAGATGGTAAAGGAAGGACGGGTAAGTTCCAGTCCTTCCTCCTATCCACCCCAAAACTGATATAACTATTCCCTGTCCAAAAGTCGCCGTCAAGCGTGATTTGGTCAGCGAAAGATCTCAACTCGTTTCCCAGCACAACAACTACTACCACGTTACATGATTAGGCAGGGGTACTAACATCTTTGTGTTGACCGCGGGTATTTAATTCCTTAAAACTGCAGATCTACGTGTCGATCGCGCCTTGGCCTTGAATTGAATAGCTGGTAAAGTTTCATGTTGAAGTACGGGTCAACACATTTTGTGTAACATATCTAACTGATATAGGGCTCTCGCCTGACTATTATGAATAGCTACTTAATAATTAAAATTCCTCCGAAGCTTGCGACCGACAAGAAAAGGTGTAGATGCGGGGGTCATGAAGAGACCTGTGTGCGGGACTGAATAATCGGAGACCACCGAGAATGATCGATCGGCTGAGGTTGATATTGAAAATGATTATCATCCCCAGAGAACATATGGTCTCATGGATGTAGCAAGCATTCTGGGCGTCTCAGTTCAAACAAGTAGTCGCGATTAGTATAAGGATATGAGTTGCGAGCAACGATCTTGGCGATGCGTTCAGACCGAGCATCGAGACTGGTATTGCTGCTAGACCCATCTCATTCTTTACTTGTCGTAGCGGTCGTTAGGCTGCCACGATATGTAGTAAGCCCCAATAATGTTGACGGTTCGAAACTTGGTACTACACCTAGACTCGGAGCATAACAACACCAAAGGACTACTCGAAGAGCGAGTTGTCCGCAGTTGGTCCGAGTCCGCAGATGAGGTCGGAGTTTCAACGTCTGCCGCAGCTAAACCTCCCGCCACCCACCATATCGCAACCCATGTATGAGTGATCAGAGCCTGTTTGAACTTTTGGCGTTCTGCACTCTTACTAAATACCCTACCAGTGCTCACGCTCGCTTTCTCACCACTGAAAAGGAGTATGTCATCGTGCAGCTTAGAGAAACAGGTGCGACTGGAGACGAAGACGTCGACAGTGTAGACGCCTTGGTTGGACCAGTTGGGCATGTGGCAGGCAATATGACACTTTCTGTAACGCAGTTAATTGGCCACACAGGGTATACAGGAAATTATCCTGGGGAGGTACTTGCAATTTGGAAGTGTTCGTTCAACTTTGCGCGAATCGCACAGCACGACGCCACATTATTAGTGAAGCGAACAAAAGACAATGTATCCAACATCCTTCATCCTTACACCATGGCCAACGTGGGGATCGAACCCAAGACCTTCGCGTTATTAGCACGACGCTCTAACCAGCTGAGCTAGTCGGCCAACAATATTGTAAAGACTCTTCATTACACGAAGCAGTTTTCAACGTCAAAAGTAAGGCTTCCTTCTACTGAATCCACTGCAATGATTTCAATTCACTTCATATCAAAAATTGAAGTAACCCCACCCCTTGTTTCTGCCTTGTCAACTTTGAATGCAAGTCAGTTAATTTTAGGCGAGTTCGGGCATTGCTGAAGAGATTCAATGGTTGAAAGGGGAAGCAAATCAGTAAATGGCTCGGAGGAGGAACAGATCCGACGACACCTGAAAGAAGCCCCTCAAAAGCAAAAAAGACAACAAGGCCCAAGCCGTTCAAGACTTCCTTTTTCTGCACCATGTGCCTATCGTTGGGTTGGGGGATTTGCAAGCTTGCAGCGCTTGCTAGAGGGATCTGGGAGGCGTTTTTAAAGAACTCGCCTCGTTGTGACAAACGGAGATGATGTGCTGCCGGTTCTCCGCATTAGGCAGGCTCAATCGCCACTACTTGACGGGAAGAGGAGTAAAATGTCAAACGGGCCGGTACCATCCTTTAAATGACATTGCATCAGGGACAAGGCCGGTTTATTCTCGCGCTGTCAGTGAAAGGATAGAAATGTAGACTGGCAGAAACAAATATAGATAGTCTGGCTCAAGAAGGCCGCAGCTGGAGAAGGCTGTTTCGCAGTGGGTCAAGAGTTGTGTAGGACCACATGACTGAGCCATGAGCATGTCAAAACTTTTAAGGTTGAATGGAAGCAGCACGCCGAGTTTGTGAATGTAGGTATGATTGCTCTTGGTTGATCGTCGATTCCTCCTGGCAAGAAAGAAGACCTATCGGCATGGGACTCGTAACCGTAACATCAGAAGATCTCATTCACAATATTACCACCGATCAGAGATATCCGCCTCAGTTTACGAGTTGTGCATCGGGACCGCGACTCCTTGAGACTCAAGTTCCGTAGCAGGAATGTAGAAACCTGCAGAAGACAATTGTCGATCATAACTGCCAGCTACCTGTCAGAACAAGAGGGATGGTTCGGGTGCTGATTTTCGTGATGAGTAACCTCTGTATAATTAACTTTTCAAGGACAGGACCGGCCACAGCACGAGGTATCAATCAGACTCACGCAGAGGAGCAAGCCAACATTATATTAGCAAGCGGTCAGTGTTAACGGACAGGATATGCCCCCGAGTTTGAATATACTTATAAAGGGCAAGCCGCACTTCCAAAGGACACGTTTGCCAGATATGGTCCTGAAAAAACAGCACGGTAAGCTGTGGGTGAGAAGCGCCAGCCTGAGCTTACTCGCCGAGATGGTTTACGATGCTGATGTCAAACAACGAATTACCGTCGGAGCAGTTCTGGGACAATGAGCAATCGGAGACATGCCACGAGGATGCAAGTGCCAACCTTGTTCTCCTGTCCATCACAAGCAACGACGTCCGTGGCGTCTCCAGTGCTATTGACAGCGCGAATATGTACCTCGCCAGAGTGATGTTGATATTCGAGGAACTGAGGAGGCAAAGTAGGGACAGGGTCGTTCTGGTTGGTCATATATGACATTGTGTCGCCGAGCTCGAGGGGGCTTAGCTTTAGAACTTTGGACTACGACGCGTTAACTAACCGTGACATCGATGAGTTCAGCCCAATCGGCATTTCCACCCCTAGGAAGCCCAAAGACTGTCGTCGTGAGCTCAACAGACGGATCGAGGCTTTCGTGTAACATGAGTGCATCCATCATCGCCACCGCCGCTCCTTCACACAAACTTGAGTAAGAGCTCTTGATTGAACATATATGGAAATGTGCTTACCGAGCGAGTGTCCCGTCACTAAGACTTTGTTGACACCCTTACTACTGAGCCCAGCTTGAACGCCTGCCAATAACCCATCTGCCGTCCGCTCAAAGGTCTTCTGGAAGCCGTCATGAACCTTGACCGTTTCTGTCAAATATTAGCAGTAGTCTTGAAAATAGTGTAATGATTACCATTTACGCCTGGGAAGCGGGATGAATTGAGGGCAACGAGTGGAATCTGAACATCATTCAAGATAGACAGACTACCATGGTCTCTGTCAACTCCACATGGCACCAAGAATGGTATATGTGTAGTACCCACATGCTCGACGTATCCGTTCCCTGATGCGCCACGATAATAGAATCCGTATCAGGGTCGTGTGCGATAAAATCTTGAGATAACCCGGAAGGTGAGCAACCGGATACAATATCCCCAATACGAGTACTCACACATGGGTACAAGGCCATCGTCTAGCATAATGTTAGCATGTGATTCCATCACGGTGAGGCAAGGAGACGGACATACTTCCCCCTGCTTGCAGAACCTCGACGTTGCTGCCTAAGCTGTCACATGGAGTTCCACAATTCCAGCTGGTTACTGCATCGCTGGAGCAGTACGCAACACGACTGAATTGTGCTGGACGCAAGAATTGGTTGGTAACTGTGTCATCGGACAGTGGTAGGGTGGGGTCGTCGCTCCGGGATGCTGCCGACTTTGCAAAGAGCCCGAGAGAGAATGGTGCAGCCAACGTTGTCTCGACAAAGACGAGAGTACAAATGAGAGTGAATGTAGTGAACATGATAAAGGGCTAATGGTCCTGCAGCTGGTCCAACCTGAGAGCGATTGAAATGAAGAAAGAATGTGGCAACGCCGATTCGATCGAAGAGCTTAAGAGAAATGAAACAAAAGTCGCAGAAAGCTCTCAGAGCTGCCAAAAAGAAGAGGGAAGTGTGAATACCGAGGGAGAGCCCTGCGTGGGGGTTCATGATATCTCTTATGCTTTATGGGAAGGGGCCGACATCTAAAAATATCCGTCCAGGCAACGAACAGTTGGCACGCTGCTGCTTATCCACGCAAAGAGTGTAGCACAAACGGGGTCGCCTCAAGCGAAGTAACCCCGACGTGTATTGGCGAAGGCGAAACGGCGGGCCACATGTACAATAAACGTAAGTAAAGAACAGAAATCATACAAATATAGCAAAAAAACAAAGGAACCCGGTGCGCTCAAGAGAAGTGAGACACTCAGGTGCTCTACATGGCCAACGTGGGGATCGAACCCAAGACCTTCGCGTTATTAGCACGACGCTCTAACCAGCTGAGCTAGTCGGCCGATGTCCAAGAATAGAAATTAGAGATCACAAGAAAGTAAACGTCAGTGAAAAAAGGAAACTAAATTTAAAAATGCAAGATGATGTGACGATGCAAGTCTATCCAAGAGGTTAGAACGAGAATCCATGCGAGTGACCGCCTCGACCTCCTCCTGGGAACCCGCCGCCGAACTGCGCGAATATTTGTGCCAAGTCTGCTTGACTCATACCGCCCATGCCACCCATGCCACCCATATCACTCATACCATCCTCATCTTCGCCCATGTCGTATCGCTCGCGTCGACGAGGATCAGAGAGTACAGCGTAAGCCTCGGATACCAGCTTGAATTTCTCCTCGTCGCCTCCCTACAAGAGAAGTCTCTTTAGCATCAAAATACCACGGTAAGAAGAGGAGCAAACCTTATCGGGATGGTGCTTTAAACTCTCTCTCCGGTACGCCTTCTTGATATCTGGCTCGCTGCAGTCACGCGCAATACCTAGAATCTTGTAGTAGTCCTTTGTCTTGCTCCTCTTCAGTGCTGCCTCGGCCTTCTTCAGCTCAACACGAAGAGCACGGATATCAGCTTCCGTTCCCTCGCCGCTGGCGTTCTCGATAGCTGACTTGAAGTCTGCGATGGAGGCATCATATTTCTCCAGATGGAGGTATAAGCGTGCACGGGTGCGGAGGGCCTTGAATGAGGTGGGCACCAGAGCTAGGGAAGCATCGGTATCGACGAGCGCTTCTTCGTGGCGTTCAAGCTGCAGGCCGAGTGAGAGGCCCTTCCAAGGTTGGAATGTTGAGCCTTACCTTGAGCAATGTTGTGGCACGGTTAGAAAGTAGAGTGGCCCGTATTTGGCCTCCTCCGCCTTCCTCCTCTGATTGCCCGACGCGCTAGAAAAATAGGAGGTCAAAAACAAAAAACGAGTCATCAGGTCTGATGAGATGACACACATCAAGAGCCTCAGTGTATTTTGTAATTGCTTCCTTATATTTCCCAGACTTGAACAGTAAGTTTCCTTCGTCTTTTAACCGTTCAACGTCTTTGACACGTAATCGTAGTGTCCGGGCAAACTCGTGGTCCGGGTCAAGACGAAGTGCAGAGTTCACGTGTTGCGTCGCCTGCGGTAACTTTCCGCTCAAGAAAAGTACCAAACCACGTATTGCCAGGACATCGGGTGAGTTTGGACTCAATCGAAGCGCGTCACTGGACCTACGATTCAGCAAAAAGTAGTCAAAATTATACAAAAGGACAACATACTTGGCTGCAATATTCGCGGCATCCCAATTGCCTTTCGCAAGCTCAAGCTCAACGCGCCATGTCCGCCACTCAGTGGGTATCTCAGAACCCTCTCCCTCGATGGCCTGCAAACATTTGTCCAACGCAAGGCGTGCAAGGCCCCAGTTTTTCCTTTTACGCGCAGCATCGAGGTTGCGAAGGTGCCCCTCTAAAACCTGCACTTTGTCCCGTAGCTGTATCGCTGCGGTATTTCGGGGCTCGATCGTTAAGATGGCCCGGATTGAGGAAAGAGCAGCCGCTGTGGATCCCAGCGCTAATTGACAGCGCCCTAATCGGAGCAAAGTTTTCGTGGAGGGTGCAGCCGATTGTAGTGTAGCAGCCTGTTGACAATCGTCTAATGCAGGTCTGAACTTCTTGAGCGCCATGTATGATGCTGCTCGATTGGTGAGATACGCTGGCTCTGCCGGGTTGAGCTCTGCACTCGGATTTTAGCGATAAAAGTTTATTGATCGATGTCCTGTGCTCACCAATAGCCTTTGTATACAGGTCTATGGCTTCCCCATATCTTCCTGCCTTGAAAGATACATTTCCTTGCTCTTTTACTTTCTCAGCACGGGTTATAGGGTCTTCCTCCGGTTCTGGTGTAGCCTCATAAGAATCTGGGCTGGGAGACGTCGGTGGCAGACTGCTAGACCCTGCACCAGAGTCAGTCGCTTCGCCATTGGCGCTAGATTATTCTATAAACCGGACAATTCCAAACATTCCAAACTAAAAAAATGCGTACTTGGCTGCACCATTCGTATCCTTCTTCTTATTAGCCTTGTTCTTTTTGTTGGCCATCGGAGAGGTTATCGTTGGATATAGCGCAAAATGAAGGGTATATCACTAGATGGATAATGTCCTGTCTGCTAGACCAAGGGTGAGTTCAGATCTGAGAAGAATTCGAGAATTCTCTAACGGCTGACCTTACTCGCCAAAAACGAAAGGCACAAACCTTGATATAAAATTCAAATTGGCAACCTTTCGTGCAAAAACTGTGGGTGGGAAATTCTGACATAAGTCAAAATTGTATAGATCTTGCTTCATTTGGCGTTTTTTCTCCCCTCTTCTTGAACAGTCCACTAGAACTCACCTTGGTAAGTATTGCTTGACGACGACCTCCCATGTACCAGACATAGAATACACATGCCACGATTGACAGCACATAACACCCTTTCTTTTGAGCTCACAGCCTTTGGGCTGACTTCGATACAACTTTGAACATGTGGACCCACATGTGTGACCACGAGGACGATATTATCAGATTCGGCACTGATTGCTCAGTTCTGGGCGCTTATTTGGCCTTTTTCTGCTGTTAACCAACCGAACGCCCGATGAACTCTTTCGCGAGTTGTACATATGTCTTACTTCCGAGGGGCTTAAGTATGTCCCTTCCCAGGGATGCAAGTCAACCTCCTTGACACGAAGACCGAAGTGATGTCACTAGTTGTGACGCAGTCACGCGTCGCGTCGCGCGCAAGGAAAATCTCTATCTGCGGACCTGATCATTTGATATGGGACGAACCTCGTCCTCGACGATGAGCAGGGACGCCCCAAAATTGGCTTTTACTGGGATCCTTTCAGCGTAGGCTGTAAGTATACGAATGTCGATGCTCGAAATTGACTTTATTTGCGGACGTGATTGTTGATGATGATGATGGCGGGTTAAACCTTTCTGACGACGACCACATCAACTGCGCTCTGACACTCGACAACAAAGGCATGCTTGCCTTGTCAAAAACCTCGAAGAATCATCTTCTGCTCCTTCTGAGCATCTACACTTACCATGCCCTCGCTCTCTTTGGATCCAAGTCTCCAGTTCAAAAAGAGGCATACGACTACGTCAACCTGTAAGCCCGCATTTACATTCCCTACACCTCACCCACCCTAATCCAGACCAGACTAATCGGTAACGGCGGCGACACCCCCAACGGCTCAGGCGGGATGATCCCCTCCACCGCTCCCCCCTTCGCAATGACCCGCTGGGTCGCGCAAACACACCAAAATTACGTCTCCGTAACGCCGTACAACTGGACCGCCGACACGATACACGGATTCCAAGCAACGAGACAGCCGGCGATTTGGATGGGGGAGAGTGGAGGGCTCGTAGTCGTTCCCGGGGTTTCGAGCAGGAGCGGGAAGGGGGGGAAGGGAAAAGGCAAGAAGGGAAAGCGGGATTTGGAGGTCAAGGCAGAGTTTGAGGAGCGCGGACTAAAGATGAGGAAGGAGACAGAGGTTATAGCTCCTGCATTTTATTCAATCGTACTCGAAGATGGACTAGGCGGCGAGATTCTAGTCGAACAATCCGCCAGTACGTTTAAACCTCTTTCATTCTAAGCCATCTCCTAACGTCGCCGTAGCATCAAGAGTCGGACACCTCCGCTTCACATTTAGCACCGACTCCCCCGAACACACGCCCTACATCCTCCTCGAATCCTCCCGCCCCTCCATCATCACCTCAGACCCCACAAACCTAACATACCCCCACGGAACCATCGCCCTACACCTCCGCGGCTCCCAACGCGTACACGAAATCTGTGGTTCCAACACCGAGCGTCAAGACTCTATCATTACCCCCACCTCGACACGCCCGCATGTGGCGGGGTTCAGCGGGTATTACTGTGCCCGGTTCGAGTACGAGTACTCTTCCCCTTCCTCCTCCTCTTACGATACCCCCATGTACGGAACGATCCACAATGGGACCATCTCCCCCGGATCCACATCCGGACAAGGGCCCTTATTATCAGGATACGCCGCGTTCCCGTCCCACCAATCCCATACGAAGAACAACGTCCTCGTCACGGTGACACTCCGCATCGGGACCTCCCTCATCTCCACGAACCGCGCGCGCTCGCACATAGATACTGAGATTCCTGATGGGAGGACCCTGGAGGAGACGGTGGGGGTTGTTAGGGGGACATGGGTTGAGAAGCTGGGGCGGTTTAGTATAGAGGGCGCGAAAGAGGAGGAGAAGGAGGTGTTTTGGACGGCGGTGGCGCATACGCTGCAGGTGGGGTCTTCTCTTTCTTCATTCGTTTTCCCAACTCATGCTGACCCGATATAAATTCAGTACCCATCCGAACAATCCGAACACGGGTCCTACTACTCCGGCTATGACGGCAAGGTCCACCTCGACCCGTCGTCCTCTTCTTATACGGGCTACTCGATATGGGACACCTACCGCGCCGAATGGGCCTTTCTGATATTGATAGCGCCGGAGAGGGTGCCTGGGATGGTCGCGAGTATGTTGAGCGATTATAAGCAGGTGCGTCCTTGTGCTTGTACTTGTTTTTGCTGGTGGGTGGGGTAGGGTGCTGATTGTTGGTTGGTGGTGTGTAGAGTGGGTGGTTACCCATGTGGAAGAATATCGTCGGTGAGATCCCCCCCTCTCTCTCATGCATCAATTAAAAATTAATTCACGGTACAGAGACGAACATAATGGTCGGAACACACGCAGACTCACTCATTGCAGAAGCCATCATCAAACTTGGGACTGAACACTTCGATACGGACCTAGCGTGGGATGCTGTCCTGAAGGACGCGAGTGTGCCTCCTGTTGATGACCTTACTACCTCGTGGGTACTTTCGCGCCTTTTTTCTTTCTTTTTTGGGCATAGGCACTGACGTTGGGTATCTAGGTACTCCGATCGCGAAGAGGTGCGTAGCATTGGCATTTTGGATTTGAGGGTTCAGAATAGATGAGGGATGGGGATGTAGGGAGTGGATTACGAAGTCCGCGCTGGGCTCTCATCTTCCTATGCTGCTCGTAATAAAGGCTGGGTGGCGGATGATGTGCACTCGGAGAGTGCGTCGAGGACTCTGGCTTATGCTTGTGTGTTTTTTTTTCCGCCTAGCTGTTCCCCAATTGACCTCGTAACCAGACGACGACTACGCCGCCTACCGCCTCGGCACCCTCCTCAAGAAACGCCCCTCCAATACGGAGCCCTTGCTCGCGCGGGCGCAGCGCGCGCCGTTCGCTTTGTATAACCCCCAGACCGGGTTTATGGAGGCAAGGAATGGGGATGGGACGTGGGCGGGGGAGGGGAGGGGGTGGACTGAGGGTTCGTTTCTCCAGTGTGTGCGGGAGTGATTGACATGTGTCTGATGATGTCTTTTTTCTTTTTCTTTTTCTTTTTCTTTTTCTCAAAAGGCGACAAGTGGGCATACTCTTTCGACGTCGTGCACGATATCCCGGGACTCGTTGAGAAACGAGGGGGTAACGAGTCTTTTGTGAGGAGCTTGGATGAGCATTTTGATGGGGGGCATAATGATCATTCTAATGAGGTGCGTTTACTTCCGAGTTCCTTCCCTTCCCTCCTTCCCTACCTCTTTCTCTTTTTCCCGTTCTACTCCTTACGCACGGTGTTAATGATGAGCGATTCACAGCCAAGCCACCACATACCGTACCTCTACGCCCTCGCGGGCGCAGCGTACAAGACTCAAGAGCGCGTCAGGGAGATCGCGAGGGAGAATTATGATAATACGCCTACGGGACTTTCGGGTGTATGTATTCTCTCTTTCTTCCCTCATTATCAATCCAAAGATCTGACAAGGGCGTTTGATTTGAAATCAGAACGAGGACTGCGGCCAAATGAGCGCGTGGTACATCTTCAGCGCGATGGGGTTTTATCCTGTTAACCCTGTGTCGGGGGAGTATGTTGTTGGGTCGTACGTTCCGTCACTTTCCTTGCCCTTGTGCATTGGATCCATATCCTCCCTAACACGACCCCTTCCTCCCCAGACCCTTCTTCGACAAACTCACCATTGACCTCCCACCTCCTCCGCCTCCTCCATCTACTTCCGTTCCTTCTTCGCACCACCAATACCAACACCATCAATTCCAACATCACCACGACCAGGAACCCAAAAACCCCGAGTCGGACGTGAAAAGCAGGAAACTAACAATCTCCGCCCCCGGGGCTCAGACCAAACCATATGTCAAGTCGCTAACTATAAACGGGCGAAGCGTCGATAGACCCATTATTAGGCATGAGGATATTAAGGATGGGGGCGAGATCGTGTTTGAGATGAGTGAGGTCGTGGAGGAGTGGGGGAATACGAATGCGAACGCGAACGCGGTGAGTTTTTGTTCGGTACTTGATTTTCTCAAGACAATTTTACTTACTTATTTTTCGGTTTAGGAACGGCCTGCAATGCCTGAAAGTGGACGGGAGGAGGAGCAGGTTGTGATACACGGCGCTTGGGAACATGTTGAATTGTGATTCTGGCGAGAACTTATGAGGATGCATATATAATATTGAGAACTTATGTCTTGGAGCTTGAGGGACACGTCTCGCTCGTCTCATAGACTGATATCTCACAAGCGGAAGCGGATACACGTAACGGGCGCGGCCCCGCTTCGGTCTATGTTCTCATTCGCGCATGGGCGGGGGTGGATCCTGTTTCCGGGGTGGGGACCCCGCTGTTGAGGTTATTGCCGACGATGCTTGGCTCGGAATCCGATTGTGTTAAAAGGTTGTCGCTATTGGTCCACCTTTGCCAAATAATGTGCTTTGTACCATTTTATGCATGCAAAGATTTAAGACAACGATTCAATTGGTGGTACTGTACAATGGAGACGGGATTGGAAGGTTCGGGGGGCGGATCTAATCTAGGATCTTATCAAGTCCGAATTTGTCATCTTCGTTTGGTTATCACTCTGGGTCAGTACTTATTCATCTGCCAGCACTATGGTTGACGGTAAAAACGTTCCGCGGCTTGTGGTCAACTCAAATAAGGAGGGAAACATGGTGTTATTAGCTCCTGAACTAATCGAAGAGATTCTCTCCCATCTTGACCTGCGTAGTCTCATGCGCACCATCCAAACATGTTCGACGATCCATAACGTCTTCCTATCGTCCAAACGCCTTCAGTACTTATTTTCATTACAACTCGCCTCCTTCGAGGACAATCTATTCAGCACAATACCTCTACAGAAGCGCCAATCTATGCTCCAGACACACGAGAACAGTTGGGCTACACTCCAGGTTCAGTGGCAGAAGATGTTTCCTTACCCTTTAAGCTCTAGGGACCACAACATCTTCGCGATGTCTGAAGGATACATCATAACTGGAACGCGGTTCGGGGACTATGTGACGTGCCACAAGCTCCCCACAGACTCCAACGACACTTCTCTCCGCTCATGGAAAATTGATATCAGAGACCGGGTGCTCTTGGGAGTGGCCCTTTCTGTCGGAGCGCATGGGCTGATTGCTATCGCCACACGGCGGTGAGTGCTGACGTGTTCATACCTGTCGAAGTGTGTCCGACAGACTCCTACTTACTACCCTAGGCCTTGTCCTGATCAGGACAACATGTACTTGATCGAGGTGTTGTTCTTTGAGATCTCAACTGGCCAACGACATCCGATGGCACATGATCATTGCCTATTTGTGAAGACGACGTTTGATGAGCCACTGGGGCTTTCCACCCGTATCGAAGTTTATGGGGATTATATCCTTGTTTTGGATCGTGGAAATGAATACAACGATGATTTGGTTTTTATATTCGATTGGACGACGGGTTCTAAGAAATTGGTATGTTTTTCTTTTCTTTTCTTTTTCGATCCGTCTACCGAGATATATAGCTGGTAACCGTCTCACCGCGACAGGAAGTGGACGCGTTACCTCAATCTTACGTCAATGCTGTTTTCCTATCGACTCGTCTAGTGCTCATCCCCAACTCTTTCAAGAACACTCTAGAAATTTGGCCTATCCCAGAATCCCCGGTGCCAGCCTCCCTACACCCGACGCCGCTCTTAACACTGGAACTACCTAAAATCTCCCAGAAATCTGGGACTCCGGTAATTAGCTGCACCGACGGGTGCAACAC
>JABAJS010007699.1:4224-37029 GCA_018221635.1 Tephrocybe sp. 10521TJB
AGACGAGCAAAGGATGGAGCTAGAGAGAGCATTGTAAGTGTAGTCAATCACTCTGTGAGGAGTGAGAACTGTATGTGAGAACGAGGGTGTTCGAACTCGGTGAGGAACATCCTGCTACAGGTTGAGGCTTTTATGGTCGTCGTCTCGCTCACTCCACTCACAAAAGAAATTTCAAGCGGTGCCTAGCATGGTGAGTGATTCTGCCAGGGATTCTAACATCATGACAGAATGTGTCAGATCTAAATTTCGTTGTGCGGGGATTTAGGAGGTTGATCCACGTAATATGGTGCCTACGGCCCATTTCCGCGTGAGAGGGCCAGGAGTTGATTAGAATCGATTTTTTCTCGGGATATTCTCGATTGCTGGACCTGTCTGGTTCACAGTGCATATTGCCTTCATGGATGTGCGAAGACCACTGAAGACAAAATGTCGGTTTCAAACCCGACAAGTACTTCACATAATGCTCCCAAGTGCCTTCCAAAAATGCGCGAATTGTGAAATCGATAATATTATAGTGATGAATATCAGCAGCAGGCAATCGAAAGGGGCTTACCAACATGGTACGAAAAGTGGAATCGATCCACCAATGGTAAGCAGGGATCCTTCAGCCAAGTGACATATCCCTAGAGAAAACTTGCAGTGGGGCTTCGCTGTACACCTTACGCGATGGACGTTAGTTGACCCACTCACCCCACCACCCATTTCCCTCTTATTCTCTCACGAAGTTGGTCTTCCACTAAGGCTCGTCGAGATGTCTTACGTTTATTCCTTGCTATAGAGGCGAATGGGGCAATGAAAGAATTTCTGCAATTATGCATTAGATGCAACTAGGATCTAGGATGTGGATGTGATCTCACGCATGAGTCTATATTACGCACTATGAACTTACAAGTTTGTGCTTCCCTCCACTCCATCCCTCATTGCTCGAAGTGGATTTTGTGCGATCGTCGTCGTCGCTGTCGAAGTAAGAAAAAGCGGCACAGCCACATGTTCCTGCCATTCTGTCAATAAGTCAACACCTGACTGAGAACAAGTGTAAATCATTAACGAATACCACCTTGTCGTAGTAGGTGCCGACTAATTTTCAAGAGCAACTCTGACAGTAACGTTTCGATTTCTGTGAGCTCGATCGTATTGTAACAACTTGGGCGACGGTCGGGAAATTTGTACCGCCCACCATAATTGCGCCATTCAGCTCTTGTTTCAACATCTATATATTAGTACTGCTGCTTCACGTCGCTGACGGGAGAAGAAGAAAACCCCTTGACAGAAACGTTCTCATGTTGGAAGCCGGCCCTAGAGACAAGCCGTGATCGAAACAGGGGCAAATAGATTAGGATTTGTCGATTTTGGTGTGTTGAACTGTCTTTCACCTTTACATCCTCCTCCCGAAGCATTAACTTGCTTCTTGCACCCCGAGCCTTGGACATCTCCCCCCTCTGGTCCCTTCAGTCTAATCGCAATGGCATCTCAAATTTCCCAGCAGTACGCATGTCAGTATGTCCAATATTTTAACCGAAACACGTGCATCGGTCTACGCACTTTCTGGGCGCTCTGAGTGGTCAGAGGAAACGCAGCGCACATGTTGTCACCTTATCAAAAACATTGACAATTGGAAGTGTTGTATTGACCTTTTTTTTGTTGCTAGTTCGTGCACAAAAATCACTCGGCCTTGTCAACGGTTCACCCGACTACGAGCTTGTCTCTGGCTTTGTTGGACCCGATGTTCCCGCTCGCACATTTCATTATAGTGCTGATGGTCGTCTATTCGCTTATGCCTTGCCCACTGTGTACGTGATTCAAATTTCACTGATCTGTGTTATCTTACCGTCCGTAGGGTGCGGATATACCAGGCAGAGGGTGCTCAGCTCCTACAGGAGCTCCCATATCCCAACATCGTCGAGGTCCGCTTCTCTCCCCGCGGAACGTACATTTCGACATGGGAACGCCCCGGTACGTTACTATCCCATCGCTCGCGTGCTTCTCATCTCAACCAGAATGCCAGTCAAACTCGAAGACGGGGCACAACATAAAAACCTCCGGATCTTCTCCGCGAGTACCGGCGAGGAATTGGTCGCTTTCTCGCAAAAGTCCCAGAACGACTGGGACGTTCAATACACTATCTCAGAGTCGCACGCCGTGCGTCTTGTCACAGGCGAGATACAGGTGTTCCGTCCTGCTGAGTGGTCTAAAGGCATCGTCGATAAGCTCAAGGTCGAGGGTGCGACTAGTGTGACGCTCAGCCCAGGGCTGAACCCTTCCGTGGCGGTGTTTGTCGCTGAGAAAAAAGTGCGTGGACTGGTTCGCCTTTTCTGATTTCTCGTTGACCCCTTTTATTGCAGGGTGCTCCGGCCAGCATCAAAATTTACGGTCTTCTGTCTCTTGCCCTGGCACCGACTTGCTCAAAGTCGTTCTTCAAGGCTGATCGTGCGCAAATCAAGTGGAACACGCTCGGCACGCAGGTCCTAGTGTTAACGCAGACAGAGGTCGACAATACCAACAAGAGCTATTACGGAGAGACGGGAATGTATCTTCTCAGTGCGGCAGGTAACTTTGACTGCCGTGTCACGCTCGATAAGGAAGGCCCAATCCACGACTTCGCATGGAGCCCGAATTCGAAGGAGTTTGGTGTTGTCTATGGATGTGCGTTCGTTATTCGATCGTTTAACGACAATACTGATGTTTGTTAACAGATATGCCCGCCAAGACGATGCTCTTCGATCAGCGGGTCCGCTCCTTGCACGACTTTGGTGCCTCCCCGCACAACACTATTTCCTTCAACCCTCAAGGTCGCCTCGTCCTCCTAGCAGGTTTCGGCAACCTTGCTGGTAAGATCGATGTCTTCGATCGTCGCACTCTGCGAAAGGTTTGCACCATTGATGCCCCGAACACCTCATATTGTGAATGGTCACCTGACGGCCGCACCCTTCTCACTGCAACGCTCTCACCGCGTCTCCGAGTCGACAATGGTATTAAGATCTGGCATTGCACTGGGCCTCTCCTCCACATCCAACCAGGTGAAGAGATGTACCAAGTTACCTGGCGTCCGACCCCCGTCGATGCTACCCCGGCGTTTGGCCAGCACCTTCCGAACGCGCCTGTGCCCGCCGCGAGCGTACGCGATCTCGCCGCCGTCGTAAAGCCAGCGCCTACCAAACCCGCCGGTGCGTATCGCCCGCCCGGCGCGCGTGGGCTCGCGACCCCTGCTATCTTCAAGCGCGAAGACGAGGGTGGTGCTGCCCGCGTACCTACGAATGGAACATCGACGCCTCCAAGGATGTACACACGCTCGCCGCACCACCTACCGCCTGGCGCGGCACCCCCAACTAACGGGAACCATGTGAACGGGAACGGCTACCATCATCAGCAGAATGGGCATGGAAGGAGACATATTCCTGGTGCGCCCGCGCCCCCGCATGCGGGTTCGCCTGGACCGGACGGAGAGAAGAAGGCGGGTGCGCGGAAAAGGAAGGGGAAGAAGGAACAGGGAGGTGCTGGGGATGAGGGGAGCGGCGTGGATAGTCGACAGGAGAGCAGGCAAGTGAGCGGGACGAACACGCCTGCAATTCAGGAACTGGCGGTGGATACGCCAATGTCGCCGGTGACACCTGGCTTGGACAGCTCGCTGCTGGACCCTGTGGCGAAGAAGGTTCGAAATTTGAATAAGAAGGTATGTCGATCGCGCTTTGTAGGTGTTTCGCGGCAGGCACTGATAATTATATTAAATTTCCCAGCTCAAGGCGATCGAGGAACTCAAAGAGAAGGCGAAGCGCGGGGAGCGCCTTGAGACGACCCAACTGAGGAAGATCGACGGCGAGGCGGAGATCAGGGCTGAGCTCGCTGCTCTTGAGTCATGATTGTGTATGTCCACGCATCAGAAGAACACTTCGTGACATCTGAAGCTATGCCCCGTTCCGTCGCTGTCTCCGTTCATCGTTCGTTGTTGTTGTCTGGCTGTTGTACCACATCGATATTTGTGCTATATACATACATTTAGAACTAGGATTTTGATTTCTATATGATGGGGCTGAAGCTGGACTTGAAGGTGTGCAGGTTGGTGATCATTCACCTGTCGTGAACAGTCACTTAACTTGGTAACACAGTTAATATTTGAAATGAGCTCAAGAGAGGTAAAGGATAAGACACGCTCAATGTTCTGAACAGTCGTGCACTTCCCTACTTTTTTGACAATCTTTCGGACGAGAACGCGTCTCTCAACCGACGACAAATAACTGACTGCGGATCCATCAATTGAGAAGTGGTCCGCAAGGGACAATTTGCCTGTTCACCAAACTGGTGTGGGAAACGAAGTGCACGCCATTCACGCCACACCACATGTTTTCAAACCACGACTTCTTGGGCAGTGGGCAAACCCTCCGATTCGGGGATCCTCAACTGAGTGGTTTTGCCTCGAGGATAACATTGTTTTTCTCTCTGTTTTTCTGGCTCCGTATGTTTTCGGATATCAGATTCAAGCCCGTCATCGTCACCGGGCCATCGAACACCCGTTCCCGTACGCGTCGCATTCAGGGCGCACGTATAGCTTTGGTCAGCCATGGCACCCCCATAGCGACTACATGTTGCTACATGGTGGCGTTGAGTCTCCTTGTTGCGTAGGCCCTGAAGGCCGAAGCAAAACGAGGTCCGTTTTCGCAAACTTTTTTTCTGTTGCCGATTGTTGGTCCTTATTGGTAACTGCCACGAAGTCTTCTTCGGACTAGATTGACAGAGGACGGAAACCACCTTAACTCCTCCCACAAGACAGAGTTTCCCCGACATCACACGTAACTTTCCTTTCTGCGCTGTGGTGATTGTATCTTTAATCTCTAAGTTATCAACCTGAATTTATCATAACCTCTGTTGGGATTACAGTGTTTAGTGGGCGCGATCACAAGAGATAGTCCGATACGCTGGATGTATGTTATGCCTCTTTCAATCAACAAAAGTGCCTGGATAGAAGCAAATTCAAGCAGGGAAACCACCATTGATCAATATCTCTATCGTCACCTCGATCTTGCGAATGTCACCACGCCGATGTAAAGCCAACACAAAGGTACGAAACCTTCCCCACTATTCGTTTCGGCCCTCACTTAATTTGACTGGTTTCAGTCGGTTGTTTTATTGCACCAGATCTGAGGCTGATCTGCCGCGCAGATGTCTTCCACCGTATTCCACAGAAATTCTATTTTCTTAGTCTATTCTCCATTGGGTGAGTGCTGCTCCGTTTAGCATCACGTGTGGTGCTCCTGTCAAACAACGCGACAAGTGACACTGAAGCCGTCTCGCGTGGTTCCAATTGCCTCCACGTTGACGTCTATATGGACTTTTAACGTTTAACGACGATGAGCGGCTCCGCTGAAATGGGGTGGTGTCATAATGGCCTGTGGACGATACAAGCATCCCTGAATTTCGGCATCAGTATTCGTGAAGACCTTACTGCCATGCAATAAACCTCGTTCCGTCGAAGACTGGCACCGAATTTACTCCCAACATCCTCGTACTCATGTCGCGCGTCTCAAGCTAGAATTGATTGCGTTCACAGGTTTACCAGTAATTTTGTGCGCCACTCTGGTCAAGCATTCGGCAGAAAGAAGAATTCATCCAACCGTTTGATCTGGTAAGCCAAAAGCGACACTCCCAGTTCCTATGTACTCCAGAATCAATTCGTCTTAAGTAAAGCGACGTGTCAACCGCACCCAACCACTCAATCATTTCCTCCCTCCTCCAAGTCTCAAGGTGTCTATGGAATACGACATGGAAAGATTTGAAATCGAAGATGTATCGACCCTCATACATCCACTCCAGAACTCATGTACCTGGTTCCCTCCAGTTCCCGCGTCTCCGAGGTGAGCAGTCAACTGTCCACAACGTGGTTTGAAAGAAGTCCTACTAAGGCATTCGGCAAAAGTTGGTCCCGAAGGCTGCGAAGGCTTCTCCTAGTAAGTAGGGCCTTTCGATCGCGCTAGAGGAAGATGACAATATAAAAGTCCCTGTGCGTGAACGTTTGAACTAACCTTGCGCAGCCCCAATGTGCCTCATTTCGCGGACCTTGCGCGACACCATCAAAATATGCTGTTAAACTCAAGGCAAAAATTCAACATAATTGGCAAGTCTGAGGCAATTTAGTCACCCAATCTTGAAGCTTGAAACTTGAAGGTTCAACGGCACGACATTCGACATTTGTTGCGAGGCCCAACTGAGATCTGAAGAAGTCAAGCTCGCCAATCATTGGGATCGATCTCACGAAAAAAAAATATTTGAGGGGACCAAAGGACAAGGATAATTTGTATTCCGAAGAGTACCTGAATTCGACTGAAGACGACAATCCAGCCACTCTCCTACCAACCTATGATACATTCTACATTCCATTTCTCGGGCCACCTCATTGTATCAAGAACTTTCTGGCTATCATACGACCCGCAACGGTTCTGATGTCTGAACAGGAAAAGTGGTAGCCAAATTGCGCTACTTTTAGATTAGATATGGGCATGTATGAATGGAGCATGTACCCATATCGAGTGTCCATGGTCCTACTGCCGAAAGGGACAGAATGGGAGATGTCGTCGTGAGTTTGTTTGTGTCTTCGTCCCTGTTCTGTGGATCGATCGGGTCTAACCGCATTTTATCTCACGGAGATCCAGATTCGCGTTGAAATCGCACTTGCCGCGAGTACAAATGGCTCATGGATAATTCAGAATTCGACATTACGACTCCCCATTCCAAATCATGTACTTCGATCCATCATACACTGCTGAGGTAGTATTTACTCCTGTCTACGAAGTTCTCCAATACCCCACACCGAGTAATGAAGCAGAGCTTCATTGGGAACAACAAGCTGGTCAAGAGGTAGGATTCATTCTTCAATGAGTTTATTTACTCAGCTGCTTACCAGGTACGAACTCAAATCGCCTCTCTCCAGCCCTCATATTTCAAACAAACGGCATTGGAAGAGGAACAGAGATACTACGCCACCTTTCCCCAGGCGCGAGAGGCAGCGATCGATGACTGGACAATGTCTGACTCTTTGGGCACATCATGGTCTCAACCGCAATGCCCAACTTCCGAGGACGCGGCTGCTGATGCTGCGTATAGCTACTCGTCGGTGCCGTATACTGGTATACATGCTCCCACTCCGACGTCGACCTTTTCCACCTATACCCTAGCCCAAGCGCTCGATCTCCCTTCCATTCGTCGTGTCGACGCATTGCAAACCCTTCATTATGACTACTCCGACAACCTTGTCCTTCACGGTCTCAACACGCCTTCGATCAACGATGATCGTGCTTCCCAGGGTCGTAATACCGGGCAGTATAACAATTCTTCGGTGCGTTATTTCATGACCGTCTTTTTTATTTTATCTCCAGTTTCTGATGATCTATCAACTCGTGTTCAGATTCCATGCAATAAGACATCGCTTCCTTGTCGAGGGCCCGTTATCGATCCTCTCCGCATCATGGCCCCAGCACGCAAACCGGCTAGGATCACACGGACAGCCCATATCCGATCACCCCCTTATACGCCTCCAGCATCGAAAAAGCAGATCGCCTGTTCTGCGACGCCCTCAGACGTTTGTCATGATCTGAAGATCGTACCATCATCTTTTCCCCTTCGTCGTCGACGCTCCTCTCCCGTCGAACCCATGTCGCCAACGTTTGAACAACCTCAATATACTGGTGACTGGGAAACCGATGCAATCGCGGCCGCTGAGTATAACCCTAAGTCGGGCAACGCACGATCCCGCACACCGGTTATGGCACTTCCGACTCTCCCATCGCCCAAACAAACCGATGAAGATGTATCACCCACTCACAGGCATTCCTCTTGTCAAAGTCGATCTTCTCGCCAGCGCCCTTATTCATTGGCAAAGCCGCGCTCGCCAAAGGCGTCGACAGCTTCGTCACATCAGCCACGCAAGCGCGCTCCACTTGCGAGGGACAAGGACGGCAAGCCAGTCATGGCCTGCCTTTTCTGCCGAGGCCGGAAGATTGCTTGTGGCCCGCCACCATCCGGAAGCACTGACGCGACGTGCAAGTGAGTTTGTTTCCTTAATTATTGTCCTCAACTGACCTCTTTCTTTAGCCAATGTGCTCGGCGTGGGCTAGTTTGCCATTATCCGACCGAAAGCCGCCGCGGTATGCGCAGGAAGAGGGATGATGTCGCGGATGACAAGTGCACCGCATCGTCCTCGTCTTCACGTCGTCGCAAGGTGGTCGATTGTGATCTCGTCATGGATGACCCCTATGCTCTCTCCGATGACTCAGAAGACTCCAGTTCTGAGTGGGACGGTGATCTCTAGTGCTGTTTCATTTATACCGTTGATACTGTTCAACCGCTTTCGATTTTTATTTGCTATCCTCTGTTGAAGTTTTGGAAGTGCTGGCATCTTGCTTTCATTTTTTTTTTTACTGTTTGCGCTACAAAGGATATTACATAGTACACTCCGAGTCCTGATAATACCCAAAAATGTACATAAGTAAAATACTGTACTGCATCTTGTACCCAGTCAGAAATCTACGTCGTACCTTTCGTTGCGTCAAGAGCTTGACAATCTTCAAAGGTCTCTTTTTCAAGTTATCATGCTGCACAATTAATCGGTGTTGACTGGGAGCTTTGATACACAATATCGCTCACGAACTTTGCAACCGATGATTATGCGATTCCTATCAATTTCGACTTAATCAGGAAGTTTCTGGAAGGAAATTTTGCATCTCTTGCTGCAGGGACAAACTAGGGGCGACGGCGTCGGGCGACTAACTCAAGGAACGTTTGACAATATGTTTGAATCATACACTTCGCCTTTGGCTCAGCTTATCGTGGCATCGAAGCTCTGATAAACGGCGATAATGACGCAGAAATGAATAAAATTCATCACCTATGAACACGGCCTAATAGCATGCCTCGTTACTAGTACAAGGGCCTATAAGACCAACAACTCACCGAGATGGCCTTCTGAGATACGGGAAAGCACTGATAATAAGCAATGAATTAGGTAGTGCTCGGTTGAGAGAAACATAAGTGTGTTTCTTTTCATCCACCTCCGCGGTTAAAGGCAACCCTGGCAGCATCGCTTAGGTTTGCACGAATTAATCAGTTGGGCTGACGAGCATAGTGTAAAGGTCTCGCTTAGAAAGAGAGCATCAAGCGAGGGCTTTTAACACCACGGTCGAAAGTACGACTAGCATGCCATGAAACAGCCACCGAGAAAAAAGACTTCAATGACATCGCGGCACCTATTTTGTTTCGTTGCTGAATAGTGTGAACGCATCAAAACCTGTCGTGCGTCACTAGACCAGTACATGTATTCTGTCACACGACTCTACTTCTGCCATCTATAAGCGAGCATTTAAATTAACTTAGCATGCGTACCATGCATTCTTCGGCGACGGTGAGGATTGTACGCGCGTTCACCAAAAATCGGCTTGTGAGAAATCCACCCATCATACAAGCTATCAGCGGTCAGGGGTATACAGACGCCGAATCCGTTCTTTATAGAGATCAGAATAGCCAGAATTTGAGGATGCCACGGTACCATTGACAAACGGTATGATCATGTAGGCACCGTGTGGTAACGCGTCCGTCCATGAACTACATCCAGAATTAGTTGCCAACAAATAACGTGGATGTGCGCTATATTTGCATATGGTGGGTCTCCTCCCATCGAATGGGGAGGATGGCAATATTTCATTATCCATAGAGCGCATCAGATTGAGATGGATTTTTTAGACAGGGCGTGACGTCGAGCCCGTAGTGCTCCGACTTGGCTCTCGACCTTACAAGCTGGGCGCCACCAGAATGGAGATGCTCCGACTAATCCTCATTCGCCCAAAGCATTGCTGAATTCGGGTGTCATTAGCACCTCTCGTCCGAATGAGTATTTGGAGTATACTTACTTGCTTGGTTCGCATCAGAAGAAAAATGAGGTACGAGCATATCAACTGCCGGTTGACGACGTTGCTTGTACCCCAGCCACCATTTCACGGGAAGAAGCCATGTCGTCCGATTCCCAGCGGAGTGGGGTTGAAGTAAAAGGCGTTAAACTTCTGCCATTCAAAGCCCAAGAGTGGCACAAACTCTATCTGACATAGAAAAGAAAATAGTAGATTGCAATTGAGTGGCAGACTTAGTAATACAGAATGCAAGAATATGATTTTGAGATACTTGTGTCGTAAAGCCATCGAGGAAGATCGAGGTTCGCCAATTTCCCGTAATGGCGAATTCAGAGGAATTCCTATGAGGGCTTTGCGTCAATAAGGACAATATTTCCATCGTCACCTATGACTTTAAACCGCACTAGGAAGAAATTGAGATCAAGCAAATACGAAGGGAGTACGAAGAGAAACTCATACATATTGTGAATGGAATTCCTTTTTCTTTGCGGATGCTAGTGAAATAAACCGTTCCAGAACCTGGTAAAGCTTAACTTCTAAATGGGGCGCCCCTAAACAACGCCGCACCTTTTGAGCCTTTGATTCGGAAGCTAACATCTACGTTGCCTTGCACTTGACTGATCTGAAATCCATGATTGGTGTCAAGAGAGGCCTTGAATGTATGCACAATATGGGAACTCGCCTTGCCATGTATCATGGGGTCACCATTCAACCACCACTCTGGTTGTGGCCTAATCGCGTCGCCCAGGACTTCCTTCAACCCTTCATCGGCCCGTACAGACCTCATGATTTGGCGCACCACAGAACTGGATATCATTTCCTGATTTGTGACAAATGCCATGAATGCAGCCCATGTTGCTATGCCAAGGGTCAGAGTACCAGCAATCAACGGCCATCGTTTCTATTGACGTGTCAGCTGAGCTAAAAAGGCTCAGAGAGATCTTGAAGTACTTTAATGCGAGGAAGTTCGCGTGTGGGTGGATGTTTCGCATAGTATGGACGCGGCCGGGACGTTCCAGAGAATGTTTCAACGATGGGTTCGTGACGGGGGGGCGGTGGCCGGCGAAGCTCTGTAGCATAGGTTCGTTGTCGTAGAACGCAAGGACGTGTAAGTTGTGGCGCAATACGCCGCGAAACTGGGACTTTCACGAGTAAAGACATTGCAACGGAACAGTCGATTTTGGAGCTCGGTTCACTTTTAATAATTCCGTCAATCACGCGGGCCGGCACAAAGACCTTGCATTTAAACACGTGTAAACATGGGTGATCGTTGTCCCGAACGGCGACGGCGGCAGCCCAGACTTTCTTTGCGACTATGACCTCTCTTCTAAAGCAAGAATTCTTTGTGGATACAGATACCGCTTCTTTAGAATCCGTGTTTCCTACCAAGAAGGACCGTGAAATATTCAAACCGCCCGTGAGCCCAATAATTTGCATATATGCACCTTAGCAGTGTTAATTTCTACCATTCGCGAAGGATCCAATCAAAACGGCAGAAACGGCCATAGAAATTGCTATTGAGCGGGATAGAACTTCAGAAGCCTTGAGGGCGCGCGACGCTACCGTCCAACGGCTGGTTGAGGCCCATGAATCGATACGACAGAAATCAGCAACCATAGAGCTTCTGCAGCAGAACCTAAAATCCAGAGCGAACTCCCCTTTCACGCCTGAATCAGCATCTACTGTAGAAAGGACTGATATGACGAGAATGAAAGACGAGATAGCGCGACTCGAGCGAACCATCGTTGAACTTCGAATCGAAATCAGGATGCTGAAAGAAACCTCGGCAAATGTTGCCAAATCCAACGATCTTTTACAGGCACTATATGTTTGCTCCAGCTGAAGACTGACTATCTAATCTCTTCTTAGAATGATTCAGATTCCCGAGGACGCACGCCGCGATTGTTTCCTTTAAGATCAACAGAATCTCCTGCACCCAGTCATTCGTCTATCTCTCGTGCTGGCACAGACCCCGACGGAACTATGTCCGGACTGTTTGAGCACCGAGTATAATAATACGCTTATTGCCAAATATTTTTTCTCAAATCCTTTCTTCCACAGCCAGCTTCATACTTTCCAGCTTCAGACGAACCAGCCGACATGGTAGCAGCGAGGAACGCCGTTCTTGCAGATCTACCCCTCCCAGAAGAAGTGCCCGAAGACACTCTTAGCCCTCTAAGTATACCTGCCCCTTTGACCATTCAGGAATTCATATCAACATTATCTGGAGTACGTTTGCTCCATGCATCGTCAAAATGAAGCTTATTCCTTTCTTTCCCCAGACGCTTCGAACCTCGTGAGTGCCCAGAGATGCACTCATTTTGAGCTGATTTTTTTCTAGTCTGAACCAATACCGCCTCTTCTATGCAACTACGACGGTTTGGTGCCCTGAACGCGAGGAACACGGTTACTTTTACACGCCCGCTTTCAAGTGTAGCACCAACCCCCGCGTCGCTACCGCACATCGGTGGAGTTCTATCGATGTCATTGCGCGCATGAGCAAACCAACGGGTGCGTCCACGTGTCTCCCCTTGTGCCGAGGCCCTCATGATCAATCCGACCAGAGTGCTTCTTCAACAAAGATGGAACTTGGTATTATGCGGGCGTGTACACTGCCTTTCGCCTGGCCGATCTTACCACCAAGGAGTGGGCTGAACTCCCCACAGAGGTCTGTTTTCCTTCCCTGACCCGATGCTCATTGTTGTCTGGAAGGCCCCCTCGCACTGAAGTCCATCCATATATAGGTGACACAGCTCATCGTGAAGGAAACTATCGCCGCACGAAAAAACACCTGTCCTCAGAATGTATATGAAACGACACAACTCTACGCCGCTGGCGCCCTCAAGGTCGCATGTGTCGCCCTCCAATGCGTCGGATTCAACTACGTAATGTACAGGGCGCTACTGGAGCAAGCGCACATGTTTGCCCAAAGCAAGTGGGCCGCAGTGACGGGGAAGTCTTCTTCGCCTGTCCCCGTTCTAGGTCCAGGTTCTGCGTGGAATTCTAATGCTAACGCACCTGTGACGGCTGGAGCAGTATCGGGAGAAATGGTCGTAGGTATGGCGGCGATGAGCTTAGGACGCCGCAGTCAGAATGAGAATAGAAACGAGAACGTGCCTGCGGCGATTGGGGATGGAAGGAAGAGGTGAAAGTGATACGATCGATGCCTGACAGGCGACCTCATTGCCTCTTCAATTGCGACTGCTTGTTGATTATGTAGCGCTGGACCTGGATTTTGGACTCTCGAAAGACCACGGATACTGTATTATTATCACTTGGACATGGATACTTCAATTGTACTCGACTATAATATGTAGAACAGAAAACGCCGTGTATAATATCATGCAACTTATATAGAGTGAAACGAGACGACTCGAGAATAATAATAAGCATATTAAACGTCAGTCGATGAAGGTAAAAAGCATGTTGGACTCATAGCTTTGTTCCGGCGGTGAGGCTCGCATGTCCATATCGAGATCCTCCGTCCAGCAGCGTGTGTGTGCCCGTCACATGGGCAGACGCGGGGGACGACAGGAATAGCGCGACCCCAGCCATATCCTGAGGGGAACCGATACGGCCTATAGACCCAAGACTGTTAGCAAAACGATATATAGAGAGAGAGTGGGGCGTACGTACCTGTTGGCTGGCCTGACGCAAAGGCATCCTCACCGGCAGTTTGAATGCCGAATGCTGTCATTTTGCTGGGGAAGAGCCTGATCCTGAATGAGCGGGTGTTGACAGTGGAGAGAGAGAAGGACTCACCCGGGCATTATGGCGTTCACACTAAAAAAATCAAAACGAGGCTGTCAGCATTTGGCATGGTCGAATGATAGATGAGTTCCGCACGTTATATGGTGGGGTCCCAGCTTCAAGGCCAGGACTGAGGTGAGCTGATTAACTATGTTCGATCAGTAGAAGTAATAAGATATCGATCTAGTACAGGGTAGCTCACCCGCAGCTTTACTTGGCTGATCTGCAAGGAAATGATTTAACACGAGGAAGTGGTAGATCAACGTAATGACAAGGACTCACAGCTCCATGTTCCATTGCCGTCTGCGCTCAGAGGACCTTCAGCTCGAGGATCAACTGCAGCCGTTGATGAGATATTGATGACGCGCCCAGGATCCAAGTTGTTGGAATCTTTAGCCAATAGCGAGGACAGGCTTTCACCGTTGTCAGCACCCGTCAAGCTCCGGCCACTGGAGACTTAGACTTACCCAGAGGTCACTGAGATAATGCAATATAAAAAATTGACGCGCTTTAATTGAATTAAAACGCACTGTAGAAGATTGCCTTGACGTTGACATTGAAAACGTTGTCCCAACCCTTCTCCTCGGGGAAATCGTCATATGGCCCACCCCAGGTGATACCAGAGTTGTTGACGAGAACGTGAAGCTTGCTTTCTCGTTTCTTAAATTCAGCAATGAGGGCATCGCACCCGGCTCTTGACTTGATAACCGCGTACAGATTCAGCAAGAAGCGTTCATGCAGGATATCTCATACGTACCCCGAGGTTTGCCTGGATATATTGTACTGGTATTGAGGATGCCTTGCTAATTTCCTCTGCGGCCTTGGGCACGTAAATAAGCGTTCAGAGGGATTGGATTATGAGAAACATACCTCCTTCAACTGGGCCACCTTCCGTGCTGCGATGTAAACCTTCGCACCGTTCTGCGCGAAGCCTGCTGCGATCATCTTTCCTATACCTGATCCTCCTCCAGTCACGAGAACTAGCCATATGAGGTTCAAAACGCGCGCAAGTTACGTTAAGTAGTACGACGTACCAATCTTTCCCTTGACATTGAAAAGAGAGCTGACAGTGAGATCTGGGAATTTTTTTCAGAATTTTGACATCTGTTGAGAGGAGATACAAACCTGGCGCCGACATGATGGAGGCCAATTGAAAACGAAAGGAGGATGGGTAAGAGAAAGGTCAGAGGGTCCGGTTTAAACATAATTATTGATCGCGGCTTCTGTATGCCGGGTATGAGATGGCCCGGTCTTCCCGGTAATCACCTCCTCGGACTTCCGGCTTGACTTCCGGACATGTTTGTGGATAGAATGACGAGGGCTCTTGATATTTAAAGTGGTGGTATACTAGCAGGAGAAAGGTATAGAGAGAATAAGTAAAGCGAGTTCGAGTCTATTCGAGTCCATTAGTTAAACTATTCAAGATATCAGCTCCGGGTCCGAGTCTTATGATAAACAGGCTCAGTTTCAAAAGCATCACCTCCGTTGCTTGCGCACCACCCTATCTTCAGCATGTCGACACCTGCGACTTGCATTATCAATTTCGCGTATCCACACTTCCAAAATTGAATCAATCACGGTAAGCCACATTGAGCCGGCAGGACTTACATTGACAATCACGGGCAGACGTAGTCTTGAGCGAGATGGCATCACCCCCTCTTGGGTAGGCTTGCGAGACCTGGAAGGTAAGATCGTCTGGAAGATCATTATTTCAATCATGATCAGCAAGGTTATCAACCTTGGTTAGATCCATCACGGACCTCTTCCAGCTTCTTTTACTTGGGCCTGGGCCAACGGGATTGGCTGTGGATGTTTAATGGTTAAGAAGTTGGATGAAAGTAGAATGGAAGCTTACGCACCATGCGGTATAGTATTTTCATTGATTCGTCGGTTAAAACCAGGATGTCACTGCACAAGAAAGCATGCAATTTGCGCCCACTCTTGGTTTTCATCAATGACCCTTGTTTTATAAGCTTCCGCGACCCCATGAAGCGAGTTGGTGCCGTTAAATCCAGACGACTACCACCACTCGGTAAGCTAATTTACGAAGGAATGGGTGAGAACATACCCCTGGCCGATCCAGAGATACTGAGAGATGTTTTTGAGCGTCTCGCGGCCCTCCTGGTCCCTGATCGCTTCATTGATGTGGTCCAGGATTTTTTCGGCAACCTCGATAGCACTTTGAACGCTATCTCGCTCGACCTCCGTCTCGGTATGATTAACAATCTGCATAATAAGTGAGAGGCAAAGAGGCACAAGCAAGAACGAAGTATACCTGCTTCAGTAGGAGCGGGTATCGCGTTATGCGTTGCACTGCAGATGGAGTTCATGATACTATACCACTCTGAAAAAGCGAAAATACTCACTAGGAGCTAGGAGATAACTTGACAGATCTAGATTTCGGACAGCAGGGTCATCTCGAAGTCGCTACAGAAATATTTAGGGTTCCACTGTTCGAAAGAAGGCAGTTAGCACCCACTAGAAGGTGTGCTTCAAGTTCAGGTTTTGTGTCTCGTAGAGATTTGAGAACCTTGATCGCTGTGGCTTGATTTACGCAGTAAGCCTAAAAATGATGCAACGTGAGAGACGGCATATGAATCGCAAGCAACTATACGTGCCATGTACACGCCCATGTGAGGAATATGGTTGAGCAGAAGGTCCCCTACGCGGTCCATGTAGAGTCTACAGTCCTTCTGTCGCTCCTCCAGACTACTCAAGAACGTCTGGAAGGCATGTAAGCGTAAGCCAATGGAAGGATGTGGTACGAGCTGACTGTGTTCGTAAGGAGAATGTCCTCAACATTGGCAAAGATGACAGTGATTTCTTTTCGAGAGAGCAAAGGCACCATGCTGGAATAGAAGATCTGGGTGTGGTGCTTAGTTTACAACTTATGCATCAAGTAACTTGCTGCTCTTGCCTCAACTATCAGTTGAAGATCGCGAACATATGCAGCCTCCGTATTGATCAGTTCGAAGATCGCCTAGAAAAAATGTTATTAGATGTTGAGGGGGCGAAAGCCGAATGAACACACTTCTTGTCGACGTCGTTCTGCCGCAGGGATACCCTCCAGAGCGGTCTTGTCAACAAGACTCGCCCATGACTGTCAAGTTAAAATATTTAAGTGAAATTGAAGAGGAATAAGAGGGTTCCTCACGGTTCCAAATGCCGGACTGTTCGTTCTTGAGAGTTCTTCCGACGGGTTATTTGATGGGTTGTTAATAAGAATAGGTGCAGAAATATTTAATGTTCGTTTCTCTCCGTCAGGAGTCTTTGACCTCCCCAGGAAGCTCAAAAAATTAGTGTAACTTCGCCCGGTCTCGCCCTCTTTGGAGAAGGACGAGGTAGTCGGAGACAAGGACAAGGTGTCCACAGAAGCCACAGACATGCGATTATTGTTCTCAGAGGACGACGCCACAGACATACGATTCGCCTGGGTGCTCTTGAAAGACTCGTACCTATCGAACGCGTCGTCCAACCGCGCCGCATGATCGATGGGTTCAGGTTCTGGCTCTGGCTCCTTAGTCGCATCTGGTTGGCTCGGAACCGGCGGAAGCTGCTTCGACGCTGACGATGTCCGCTGGGGTGTAGCAGGCGCCGGGCGGCGTTTAGTAGGCCTCGGAGGAGGTTTCTTCTCATCCTGCTTTACTATCAGGCCAGCGGCTTGCAGAACGAGTTGACGTTCGTGCGCTCGTGCTTCCCGCTCCGCTTTCAGTTCTGGGTAACCATCATTGTCATCGTCGCTCTCGTCAAACGAAAGATAGTCAGATGAAATATCAGAATCTTCGTCGTCGCTTTCCTCACGGTCGAGTGAGCCACTTAAAAGCATGGGATCGGTCACTGTAGAGTCACTAGGACCCTTGTCACCATCAGAGTGGGCGCCTGTCGACAACTTGAGCGACGGTGGAGCTGCCTTTACGTGAACAGGGGCTAGTGACATATAATGTGATTCCATTCCGAGTAAGGTATGAATTTGAGGGTGTACATGAAAATAGAGCAGAAAAAAGAAAATTTTAGCCTATTTTGTACGGCATGTAAACGAGGAGAACTCAATAGATATTGAATTCACTAACCCTCAACAACCTCCTCCAAGTAAGCAGCTGGGACGTTGAAAACGACACCAGCCTGTTCCGTCTTCCACCATGCCTCATCCGTTTTGTCGATGATCGTAAGTTCGTCTCCTTCATTGAAGGGTAGCTCATCGGGATTGTTGCCAGTGTACGAATATAAGGCTTTTACTTTGACTGCGGGATGTATCATTGTCAGAAAGCAATTATACTGCTATACATTCAACGTACTAGGAGTGAAGACGTCAATGTAAGTCTTTGGGAACAAGCCCGATTTTCCTGAGCTGATCAGGGTCCCATACCACCAATCACCTCCAGATTTCGAAGGATTAGCGGTGAGGGTAAGGTCTGCCCCGAAACCTAGAAAGATAAATGAGTAACCCGGAAGATAACATTGTAGAAAAGCATACTAAGGTCATCGGGCCCATCGCCCTGATAGGGATACAAAGATCGGACACGATGCTCTACACAGCCAGTGAGTGATCACGATATGTAACATCTGTTAGAACAACCCACCGATAGACTTATCAATATCAGCCAGAGAATCGGAAGCCGCCTCCGAGGCCACTTCGTCGATATGAATCGACGGCACCGAGACAACAGGCACAGGCGCCGGGACATCCTCCTCATCTTCTTCCGTCATCGAAGGCAGATGCTGTATATCGCCCGCCGAGCCCGCATCCGCAGCACGTTCCGCGAACCAACCCACTGACTGCCTCTTATCGCTCAACTTCATGTCCACTGTTTCCGCAGCCTGGTCATACTCGTCCGGCGAGTGGACAGGGGGAGGGGACAGCACGGCCCGCGGCTGAGGGGAAGGAGGTGATGCGGGGCGCGCGACGGCATTGATATGCGCAGGGGGCGCAGCGTCGCCGAGGACTCTGCCAGATACGGGAGGACCGCTCTTGTCAACCGTCTTCACGGATCGTAGTTTTGCCCCGCCTTGAATCGAGCGCATGAGTCCACTGACATCGCCGAGCCCTGCTGCAGGACCCGACGACGATGCAGGTGGCGGCGGCGGTGGGGCAACGGGCGGCTGCACCGTAGGTGGCATAGGCGGTGCGGGTGGTGCCTGGAATTCGGGGGGTGCATTTGTAACAGGGACGAAAGCTGGGGAGGAGGGCGTTTTAGGATTGGCGGCGGCAGATTCGGGGCGGCTGGTAGGCAAAATGCTGCCAAATAGCTGTCGTGCGAGGTCTGCACGCTGCCCACGTCCCGAAAAGTCATCGTCATCGCTGCTGTCGCCATCGCTGGTCTCCTTGATATCGTCCCAGTCTTCCTCAATGTTGGATGACGGGGCGGTATGGTACGATTTGGGTACAGGGCTGGGTGCAGTTGGAGGAGGGGCAGTCTGTGGCCTTGCCCAGGGGTTTGTGCTACCATTTGTTCCGGCAACGGGAGCGGAGACGGGAGTGATAGGTGAATCGGAAGCTACTTTTCCTTCTTTGAATCGACTAAATGGATTCGTTGACTTCGTGTCAACAACCGGAGGGACAGGTGGAGGTGGAGGAGTAGGGGCAACCAATGGTGCTGGAGGAGTGGCGGGAGCAATTGGTTCTGGTTCTGGAGGAGGAACTGGTGCTGGTGCGGCTCTAGACTTGAGAGCTTGCAGACGAGCCTGATACCTCTCTTCCTCAAGCCTTGCAGCCTCTTCCTCCCTCTCGAGTTGCTTGAGCTTCTCAGCACGCTCCTCCCGTTGTTTCCTGAATGCCTCCTCGCGCAGACGGAAGGCCTCTTCCTCGGGATCGACCACAGGAGCAGGGGGCGGTGCAACCGCAACGGGAGGTTGAGGCGCAACAGGAGCAACGACAGGTGTTTGGCGTATGGCAGGCGTTTTACGGGGAGGGGGAGCGGGAGGACGCGCTTTCGGGGCGGGGGCCGGAGGTGCTGCACGAGGTGTCGGAGCCGGTGCAACGGGGGGAGGGGGTACAGGTGTAGAGGCGGGCGTCGCTGCCGGTACTGGTGAAGGAGGGGCTTTCGCAGCCTTTTCACTTTCCAAGCGTTCCTTACGCGCTTTCTCTCTCTCCTCGGCCTGCTTCTCAGCAAGCCTTGCCTTTTCCTCTGCCTCTTTCTTATCTTGCTGGAGGCGATCTTCGACGGACGTATCGATGACGGGGGAAGAGGATGGGACAGTAACGCCCAAAGCAGCCATGCGCTCCTCAATACGACGCTTCGCCTCCGCACGTGCAAAGGCCTGGCGCTCCTCTGCAGTCATCTTTTTCAAAGGGCCAGGGGAGGGTGTAGCCTTGGGCGGGGGCGGTGCTGCAGGGGGATCACGAATCGAGCTCGAGGGCGCCGCTGACGGAGGGGGTGGTGGAGGTGAACGTGCACGAGGGGGAGAGCGAGGACGGTCGCGTTCCCTATCGCGGGAACGTGACCGTGTATCGCGCCTATATGAGCGATCATCATCACGTTCATCCCTATCCCTCTCCCTATCCCTGTAGTCGCCTCGCGAATAAGGACGGTTCCGATCATATTCGTCAGTGGTGTCATAGCGTCCGAAGCGGTCGTTGGCCCTGTCGCGGTCACGCGCCCACTGCCGCTTCTCCCGCTCCTTCCTTTCGTCCCGTGCTTTGATCTTCCTTTCCACTTCAGGCACGCGTTCATGCATGAGAGCAAGAAGCTCGCGTTCAAGTTTGCGCCTATCCTGGTCCTTGGCGGCTGATCTCGGCCCACGCGAAACGTACTCGAGATCGTCACTGACTCTCTTGACGCGATACTTGAGGTCATCGAGCTCTCGATCCAAAGCTTCATCCTCTGCTGTCCTCGATGCATCTGCCTCCGCAGCCCGGTCCAACATCTGAGCGGTGTTGGCGAGTTTGCGCTTCATCTCGTCAAGGTCAGCAGTGGGGCTGTCCTCGTCATTTCTGGAGCGCACGTCGTCGCGGTTGATATGGCGTGACCGGGGCTTGTAAAAGTCGCCAGTGGGCTCGGTATCGTTGTGCTTGTAGATGGTGGCATCACGACTCGAATCGGTGGTGGAGGAAGAGCTGTTGAAAGACCGGATCTTTGCACGAGATTGTGGGTTATCAAGGCTAGAGGGCGAACGGTTGCGGGACTCGTGCTTGAGGAGGTCGCGTAGGATGTCGACGGAGCTGTCAAGGTCTCTCGCGGAGGGCGGCACGAGCTCAGGAGGAAGCTGTGCAGGAACGGGCATTCCACTTAGGCCTATCAGGTTTTAAACATGGCAGATCAAAGTGATTTACGAGCACAGTACGTACATCGATAGATGAGACCCATCGCGACATGAAATTCGGCAATGTTGAGTTTTCCACGATCATCGATATCAGCGAGAGTCCAGATACGCGCCAAGTCGTCTTTTGGAAGGCCACTCGCGCCAAAGACCTCCAACGCTGTCTGGCCACTGATGAAGCCAGTGTTCTGGGCATCCCATGACCTGAAGATGTCATTGTATTGCTTCTTCTCGGCCTTTGTGAGAGCCCAGGACATTTGTTGGGTAGGTGTGCCGCGCTGGGCCTGGTTATGCTGTTGGAAGGACTGCTGGAGGTTGAACTGGGGTGGGGCGAGCTGAGGGGCGGCGCCAGGGCCAAACGACGTGTTGTTCAAGGGCATAAAGGTGGTAGACATCATCTGGAGCCTCGGATCTATGTATCCAGTGACTTGAGGAACGAGGGCACCGGGAGATCGCCCGGAGAAGCCCGTGGGCTGCGCCAGCAAGCCAGAGGGGCCAATCCCAGGAGATGAAGTCTGGAAACGGTTAACCTGAGGCTGCTGTTGCTGCTGCTGAGGAAACCCTAGGAAACCAGAAGCTTGGTTCTGCTGCTGATATTGAGTCGGAAGAGGCGGGACTGGGGGCGCCTGACGAGCCTGGAAGTTGCCCCCTGCTGGAAATCCAGTCGGCTGTGATTGCAAGAAACCAGGCCCAGGTTGAAAGCCTGTTTGCTGAGGCTGCTGAAAGCCTTGCTGGCGCTGCCCCGGGAAGCCAGTAGGCTGTGGGACGAGTCCCGATGCCGGAAAGCCCCCTGGTTGCTGAAATTGAGGATTCTGCTGGAACTGTGGGTTCTGCTGCTGAAACTGAGTATTGTTAGCAGGAAACCCGGTCTGCATCGGGTACTGGTAACCCGCTTGCCATTGGGACATGGTGGTGAGAGGCAAAGCACAAATTCAGGCGCCGACTGCGGAATCACAAATTTGCAACTTTTCCACTAACTATCGTCATCGTTATTTATTATCCTTTTTACTCTCCAGTAGGAGGTGGAGCAACGTTGAGGATGTCTTTTTGTCAGGTAGAAATTGGATTTTAATCGGGGAGAGTGTCTTGACCAACGACCATGATAGGATCACAAGAGCAACGACTTGCACGGTCTTTCGAATTCACGATTAGATGTCTTCCCTGAGTGTGTCATGGCCTCGAGGATGATGACAGCGCACTCGTCGTGACAGCATTTCGAGTCGTTGCTGTAACTCTGTCTGTAACGAGTTTACACACTTCAGGTGGTGAGCCTTTTTTTTTTCTGTTCAAGCAAGTGTTCATTATCCTTTGCTATAGATGGAGAATAAGAAATACGCACTACAACAAGAAGAACTTCAGCTTGTTGCAGCCCTTTCCGCCGTGAGAACCCAACTCAACGAGTTCACCCTAATATCATCGCTCCCCACCGAAATTCTTGAATACATATTCAGTATCTGTGTATTCTGGTTATACGACCCCCGCAAGCAGGAGCACCGCCTAGCGTGGACCCAAGTTTGTCGCAAGTGGCGTTGTATATCCCTAAATGCTGCACGGTTGTGGCATTTCATTGACCTTTGCAACGCACGCCTTGCTTCTGAATGTCTTCTGCGTTCTGCCTCCGCCCCCATCCACCTCATATCCACATCTACATGGAAAATGAGTGCCGAAGACCTCCTCCACGTCCACGCGTCGCGTATACAGTCAATAAATGTCCTCCTCTTTCCCGAGGACCTGGAACATCTCTTTTATAGTTGCGGTCCAGAGTTACCCGGCCTTACAAGTCTATCACTCAAAGTACCGCCAGTTTCCTCGAATTCCGTGCTGGATATCGCCACGCGTTTCCCGTGCCTCAGGAGTCTCACCCTCAGAAGTGTTTCAATCCCGTGGAACATGTGTTCTGGCTTAAAATACCTTTCTCTCCGTGGCCTCGTAGCGGGATGCTCTCCAACTCTCGAGCAACTTCTTGCCCTATTGAAAACCTCGCCATACATTGAGGAACTCCACCTTGAACACATCACACCTACTCCGCCTGATGACTCCCGTAGTCATCCGGACCCCGTACCCCTCGATTCCCTCCGCGAATTAACCATCATCGCGAAAGCACCTTGGAAAATCCACGTCATTCTCTCTTCAGTCGTGTTTCCTCCCACGACTCGAATGTCCATTGAATGCTCCCAAATCGATAGCCTCCACGAAATCTTTCCTTCCACTCCTGCGACAATGTACTCCGATCTCTATGTCCAAAGAATCTTACTAGAGAGAAAAGGGTTTTATTTATTTCCTCCAACAACATCGGCCGAGTTCGATGCAGAGCCCCTTATATCTTTGCAATTTCAGCACTCAAGAGTAAAATGTTTTCTCGAGGGCGTTGCCACCTTTTTCAACGTCAGCGAAGCTACCATACTCGAAACCGACGGCGATATCCTTCTTGATCACACGCAAGACATTCTGACATTCCTCGACCACATCCCTGCCCTTGAGATCATCCGCGTTCCCACACGCGCCCCTTTGACAAATGCTTTTCTCGCACTGGCAAATCCTGTGGCGCAGGATATATTGCCATGTCCCAGAAAAAGGATCTGCTTGAGAGAAATACAGAGCGAGGTTTGGGATGGTGTCGATGAAAAGGATTGGCTTCACTTTCTTTGCCTTCTCGGTGAATCACATCGAGGTGCTGTCAAGCCACTCGAGTTTGAATTCCAGAATTGCCGAATACAGCTATCACCAGATGTCTGTGACACACTCGCTGGGTTTTCGAGACATGCATGACATTGTTATAGTTTCTGTCTTCCTTTAAAAAGATGTGCCCCGCTAGTTCACCAGACTCCCGCGCTGCATAGAAGGACATTCATGTATTTGCCACCTGTACGTTGTAACATGAAATAGATGTGGGAGAAACAGGAATTTGCTTTAAATTCTTTCTTGCCCTGTTGACCTTGACGATCTTAACGACCATTGACGACAGCGACGTGGAGCTTGGCCTCTTTGACAAATTTGCATTGTATCTGGATTCCCACTCTCATCTCATACCAGACCTGCGCGTCGCACTCGATGTCGACCACACAGTTGTCCGCATGCCTACTGTTTCTATATCATTTGTGAAGTACTGTCATTGTGGCACTTCTGTAGACTCACCTTTATCCCGTCGGAATAACACTGACTATGTCAATTTCTCATGATAATAAATGTCCGTGATTCTTGTTTACTGGCACCGAATCTCGGAGTGAACGATCGAAAACGATCTGTTTCTCATTTGCAACCTTGTATTATAGTACAGCTAGTCTACTGGAAATTACGCATCGCCGGATCACCTTCTCTCTTGTATTATTCTCCGCAGTATTACATCAAGATCATCCAAAGTATGCAGAGATCGACTAGGCTCGACACTCGTAGAATTTCGGAAACGGATGGCAGAACCTTCCGGCCACTGCGGGAGCGGGCGAGGATCGACAGCAGGTTTCTCGAGATCAAGTCTAGAGAGCACCGTTTGCATATCCGGACGTGCTGATGGGTCGAATTGCCAGCACCGTTCCATCAACTCCCATATAGATTCAGTCAGCCCGTGTTCGAGCCAGGCGGGGTCACCGACCTTTGGTCGCGATGGAATTTGGCCGGATGATACCTTGAGGACTATAGTGGTAACGAGACGCATCTCGTAGAAGGGAAGACGGCCGGTAAAGATCTGGTTTAAGAGATCATATCGGACATGCAATGCTGCTCAAAGAAGTGGTCGACGCAGAAATCTTACCTCGTAGCAGAGACATCCCCAAGCAAAGACATCACTCATCTCAGTGTTGTGCACGATCCCATTGACTTCGGAGCTCCCATCGCCATTATCGTTTTCAGTCTGGTGTAGCTCGGGGGCTTGCCATCTGGCCGACCCGCCTCTGGAGGCTACTGATGACTGAGAAGTCCAGTGCGCGATCACTGAATCATCGATATTAGACAGCCCGAAATCGGCCAAATACGCTCTACAAGAGATATCAACGAGGACGTTCGCCTATAATTCGAGGTCTGAAAGTGAAGGGTACGCCTGATAGATATATGGTAACTCACCGATTTGATATCGCCATGAATAACCCCTGTCGAATGTAGGTATGCCAAACCTGAAGCCGTGTCCAAACACTATCTCTAGGTCAGATTTACGAATCCCCAGAACAATTGCAACTTACAAGAAGGACCCGTTCTGGAGCAGATTTTCCAAGGTCCAAGTATTCTTTAATGCTACCGTTTTCCGCCCACGGAGAAACAAAAGAGATCTGAGAACGATGCAGATATATCCCGTAGAAGGGAAGGATGCTGCAATGGGAGAACTGGCTCCAGATCATTGCTTCTTTCGCGAACAACTTGAGGGGCAACAACAGTCCGCCAAATAGCGAGCATGATCAGAATGAAGGACGCGTACTTTCGTCATTTGTTTCAGTAGGGACCTGTTGCCCCGAAGAACCTTCATGCACAGGACTTCGCCACGCAAAGTGGCCTTGTAGACATCCCCGAAACTTCCCGAGTTGATGGGATTTTCGTCAACGAGAGATAGTGGTTCGCTGAGAAAGAAACGGGATGGGTATTCGTTTGTCTTCGCGGAAAGTCTCCTCATGGCAGTTATTATCTGCCCCCTTGACCTGCTCGGGAGGTCGCACGAATCAAGAAGCTGGAGAAACTGCATTACAATCTGTATCGAAGATGGAATAAAGGGTGCGCTTACGACTTGACAAACTTCAAGAAAAACTTGAGCATCGGAACCATCACAGTCCAGGAGCCGTTTATAGAGTTTTGGTTCGCGGAATATTTTTTCGAGCAGTGTGGTATCCTGATCCTTTGCGGCTGATCTCGGGCCACGCGAAATGTATCTGAGATGGTCACTGGCCCTCTTGACGGGATACTTGAGGTCTTTGAGTTCTCGATCCAGGGCTTCGTCCTTGGGCGCCATCGACAGAGGGGGTGGTGGAGGATACGTAGGGGTTGCAACGTCGCTGAGGACAGTGCTAGATACAGGCGGACTACTCTCGTCTACAGTCTTCAAGTAAGCAGCTGGGACGTTGAAAACTACACCAGCCTGTTCCGTCTTCCACCATTCCGGGTCCGTTTTGTCGATGATCGTAAGTTCGTCTCCTTCACTGAAGGGTAGCTCGTCAGAATTGTTGCCAGTGTACGAATACAGGGATTTTGCTTTGGCTGTGGGAAACAGCATTGTTAGAAAGCAAGCATACTGCTAAAGATTCAACGTACTAGGGGTGAAGGCCTGGATATAAGTCTTCGGGAAGAAGCCCGATTTTCCTGACCTTATCAAGGTCCCATACCACCAATCACCTCCAGATTTCGAGGGATTAGCAGTGAGGATAAGGTCTGCCCCGAAACCTAGAAAGATAAATGAGTAACCCGAAAGACAACTTCATTATAGAAAAGCATACTAAGGTCATCGGGCTCATCGCCCTGGTAGGGATACAAAGATCGGACACGATGCTCTACACAGCTAATGAGTGATCACAACGTGTAACATCTGTCAGAACAGCTCACCAATGGACTTATCAATATCCGCTAGAGAATCGGAAGCCACCTCCGAGGCGACTTCGTCAATATGAATCGACGGAACCGAGGCAACTGGTTCTGGTTCTGGAGCAGGAACTGGTGCGGCTCTAGATTTGAGAGCTTGCAGACGAGCCTGGTACCTCTCCTCCACAAGCGTCGCAGTCTCTTCCCTCTCGAGTTGCTTCAGCTTCTCTGCGCGCTCCTCGCGCTGTGTCTTCTGAGCGGTGTTGGTGAATTTACGCTTCATCTCGTCAAGGTCAGCAGTGAGACTGTCCTTGTCATTTCTCAAGTGCACGTCATCGCGGTTGATATGGCGTGACCAGGGCTTGTAGAAGTTGCCAATCTCGGTGTCATTGTGCTCGTATGCGGTGGCATCATGACTCGAGTCGGTGGTGGAGGAAGAGCTGAAGCCTCTCGTGGAGAGCGGCACGAGCTCAGGAGGAAGCTGTTCAGGAACGGGCATTCCATTTAAGCCTGTCGAGTTTTAAACATGGCAGATCAAAGTGATTTACGAGCACAAGTACGTATACGTACATCGATAGATGAGACCCATCGCGACATGAAATTCAGCAATGTTGAGTTTTCCGCGACCATCGATATCAGCGAGAGTCCAGATACGCGCCAAGTCGTTTCTCGGAAGGCCACTCGCACCAAAGACCTCCAACGCCGTCTGGCCGCTGATGAAGCCGGTGTTCTGGGCATCCCAGGACCTGAAGATGACGTTGTACTGCTTTTTCTCTGCCTCTGTGAGGGCCCAGGACATCCGTTGGGTAGGCGTGCCGCGCCGGGTCTGGTTATGCTGTTGGAAGGACTGTTGAAGGTTGAACTGCGAGGGTGGGGCGAGCTGAGGGCTCTGTTGCTGAAACTGAGCATTGTTAGCAGGCAACCCGGTCTGCTTCGGGTACTGATAACCCGCTTGCCGCTGGGACATGGAGAGGCAACAGGCGCCGACTCAGTCATATGCCAGGAGCTAGTACGCTGTACGTCACTGATCTTCATCAGACATTCCAGTGCGCAATTATATTATTGCAGGCTCTTTCATCAATATTTCCTGTTCACCATATAGCAATATGTTCTTAATGCACCTCCATCGAGCTTCACTGAACGGTACGATGATTCCACAACTACCAGTAAACTTTTCAGAACGTTAATTTGCAACGAGCTAAACTGTAAATTATTGATGTTCATGATTCAGAGGCCAGGCTTCTCTGAACTTTGGCAAATTCTGGGATATTACTTCAGTCAATTCTAATGTCCTAAGCTATGCAAAATGTTCAATTATCTTCCCTGTCAAAGAAGCCATCTCATAATATGCACTGATGTTTCCCGATCTTCGTTCAATGCTTTCCTGATAAATCATCATAGTAGTGTGAATGTAGAAGTTCTCCGATCTGTGTCTAAAGAATTTTACTAGAGAGAAAGGGTTTCATAGAAGGTCATTCATGTATCTGCGCTGTAACATGAAACAGATGTGGAAGAAACAGGAATTTGAGTGGCTTAGCGGGCGAGCTAAGGACGACCCATCTAACTGTAATTCATTCAGAACCCATATGGTGCGACTCATGAGCGACATTTCGTCCTGCAGAAATACATACCAAATGTGAAGAAACAAATAGAACGATGTCATGATAATTAGGCAGGGTGGCGAGTTTTTAGAACCCCCGCACATCATATTGCCCACCCCAGCTGTACATCAATCCCCCCAGATGCCTCCACTGATATCACCTTCTTCCGAACCCCTACCACCCTACCCTGATCCTCATGCCCTAGCCCTCCATCACGTTCATCAACCACACACACACGCTCGCATGTCTCAACAAGATCATCCACAGCCTCAAAGAGCGCCTGGATCTTATACTCAAAGCCTTGATGGCACACCAACCACAACCTCCTCCCACCTATCTGCACAGCCGCCTCCACTCCCACACCCGACGCCCATGCCCGCGCCACCTCGACAAAAGCATCCCCAAACGGACGGACGTCGTCGAGCCACCTAATCTTCATCCCCAGCGCGAGCTCTCTTAGCTGTGTCCCCAGCGACTGCAAGGGTAACCGGGCTGCGAGCGTGGGCCAGAGTTCCACATTGGGGGGCCCACGACAGTCAATTGCGAGGCGTTCGAGCGTCTCGCATCCACCCTGGAAGAAGGATAGGAGATAGGGAAGGCCTTGTTTTGGGTCAAAGTTCATTAAGACGAGGGTTGTTAGGGATGAGGCGAGTGTAGAGCTTGAGAGGTATAGTTGGTTCCCGCTGGTCACGTATGTCTGGAGGGCGGGCATCTCGAAGCTGTCGAGCAGACTTGACGCTGCCATTCTGCGGCCCATTGTTTCCAGCTTCAGGAATTGGAGGGACGGGTATAACAACGTTGTGGAGGGAATTTCGTAGTCGGAGTCGATCTGGATGTGGAAGGAACCCCATTGGAGGTTTCCTAACCGCCGGAACATCCTATCCCAGTCTGCATGTAGGAGCCTATCCGAGTACTCCAACCTAACCAGTTGATCCCAGGGGAACTTATCCATCAGGTACATATGGTTCAGCTGTAAATGCGCACTCCGAAGAGACGGAGCATCCTCGAACGCTGTAATGGGCTCCTTCAACATTCCCTCGGCGTAATCAATCACAACCAACAGCGTTAGGTTCTCCAGAGAGGAAAACAGGCCCTTTGGGAGCGTCAGGATCGCCCCGAGCATCTTAATCTCTGAGACGCAGAGACGCAGGTCCGAGATGCGGGGTGTAATCGTCGGCGAGACAGCGATCGTCGCAACGAGCGTGGCTTCATCAGATAGGTTCCCGTGCCTCTCGTCCATCAGCGCGAACGATAAAGAGCGTGTCCCCGCGCGGGAGTACCACGTTTCGGCTAGGCAGGGAAGTTGGGATGTGACGAACCCAAGGGAGGTTGGAAAGGGGAGCCGGATGTGTAAATTGCTCCACAGACGCGGGATGGAGAGGACTGTTTGACGCCAGTAGGAGCAGACTTTAGATATGAGAAGGGGTGGGTTCTGCGTGTTTAAGAGGTCCTCGTCGTGCGAGCAGAGGGTGAATATTTGAGAAAGGATTTCATAGGGAAGGCGGTTGATTGGGGGTGTGCTTGCTGGGGATGTTGTGATGCCTTCTAGGAAAGTGGATACGCGGCGAAGGTCTTGACGACGGGCGTCTAGAATTTGCATCTTGGCTATAAGACGATTGACTTCAAGTTGAAGACGTTCCATATCGACGTCGAGAAGTCGAGCAGTGGAATCGCATGCTAGACGATGGGCTGCCAAGGCTTCGATCTGTTTTTTAGAAAGGCGAGAGGAGTCGTCTTCTTTGAGAGAATTGAGTAATAGGCTTAGTTGGGCCTCTGGTTCGGCCCCAACCTAGAAATGTATCAGGATATAAAATATATATATGGTATACGTGCGTACGTTATAATTTCCGTCAACCTTGTACACGGTCGACTGCGAGAGTACCTTGGCGTCAGGTATGGGCACTAGCGATCCATATAGTCAGCTACGTCCATTCTTCACTAATTTCAGCTGATTTACGCTTCACTTGAAACAGGTCAGCTTTCATCTTCGCGGAATGACTAGAAGAGAACGTACAAAGAATATCCAGTTGATCTCTTACGTTCATCCTAAGTAGGTATTTCTGGTTCTACGCATGGGTCGTTCATCGATACCCCACGAAAGCACGAATACGATTGTGATGTAGGCTCACCTGAATTCGTGCTTTCGGAGTGTCGCCGTCAACGGATGCGGGGTCGTAGAACTAGCCTGGGAGGCGGTGTTAGCGTGTTTGATGTATCTGAAAGAGAGAAATTAATACTTTATATTAGGAGCGTATATATACAGTGTCACTAGCTCGGTAGCTCGCCTTTTTGTATGTGAGAGACTAGCTCAAAGTCCACTGTCCATAGTTACGAGCCTTCGAACGCGTATGCGCGAGTGATCGATGATGATGGATGCGTAACATGGTAAAGTAGGCAGGAGCATGTGGCTGTGCTAATTTTCACATTGTCAGCGGTCACGACGCTGACTTGGTTCGCATTTCGAGCATTAAGGGCTAGCGCTAAGGATCTCATTAAAGACTCATAGGACGAGCCCATAAAGTCAATACTAGAAGTAAGCGATGCTAAATATCAATGTATGAGGTCTTCCGCTCATTGTAGTATCAATTGTAGACATGGTTTCGTTCCCCCATTCACCCGGTTGAAGAGTAAAAACCAATGTAAGACATATTGACGCATATTGGAAGACAATTTCAGCGGAAGACCTCGTAGAAGAGAGGAAGGGAAGTGGATGCTCAGGTGGGTCGGCTGATGTTCATCGCGAGATGTACAAGCTTGGCCCCACTCCAGGTTTTCTCGCATATGGTGTGACGTCCCTACTTTCGAGTTTGTGTTTGGTGGATCGATTCCACTCTTCGCGTGTTGGTACGCCTCCCTCAAATGGCAGCGGCTACTGATATTCATCGCTCTGTCATCCACTCAGATACTGAGAGAGGTATTGATATCGATCTCACGACTTATTGCAGTCACTGTGGACCGCACAAGGATCGATTTGACTTGCGACTGAATCCTGCTCGTTAGTGGTTATTATACATATGCCAGGGCAACGTGATACGTCGTACACATCGAGTCAGAAATCGAGGATATCGCGGATAAAAATTGTTCGATTTTAATCAATGCCCTAACCCTCTTGAGCGACAATAGGCGGCAAGCGCCACCCTCGGTACCAACTTATGGCAGAACCTCCTAAATCCAAACACAACGAACTTCGCATCTGACGCATTCTGTCGTGATGCTAGAATCCTTGCAACTCCCTGGCAGAACCCCTCATCATGCTAGGCACCGGTTGATTTTTCTCCTTTGAGTGAACTGAGCGAGGCGACAACCATAAAAGCCTCTGCTTTTAGCAGGATGTTCCTCACTGAGTTCGAACACTCTCGTTCTCACATACAGTTCTCACTCCTCACAGAGTGATTGACTACACTTACAATGCTCTCTCTAGCTCCATCCTTTGCTCGTCTACTTGTTGCGGCTGCGTTGGTCCGTTACGCTGCAGCCGCGACTGACTACCTCATCGTTGGAGGTGGAACAGCTGGTGCGCTCTTGTCACAATTTCATTGCATGTTCTCTAATGACTACATGGTAGGGCTTGTATTGGCTGAGCGTCTGACCGAAGACCCAAGCGTCTCAGTACTCGTTATCGAAGCTGGTGGTAATGGCCTCGGAAAGTTGGTCATTTTCGAATCCTTTGCTTTAGCTCGTTACTGATCGATTCGTCCAGCGTTAATATCAGCGACATCAGTCTCGTTGGCGCAGCCTGGGGAACAGATATTGATTGGCAATTCCCAACTCAACCGCTCTACTATGCTAACGATCGTCAATTGACACCGTCACCTCGTGGAAAAGTCCTTGGGTACGTTGAAGATCTTACTTTGCATGTTTAATTGCCTGACTGACGTTACTTTTCAGCGGATCGTCGTCTATCAATGGTACAGCGATTTGAGTTCCAAATTTCGGAGTTGTATTGACTGTTTTTTTCAGGTGATGTGTACGAACGCGGTGATGCTATCGAGTACAACCAGTGGGAGACCCTCGGAAACCCAGGATGGTGAGTCCTGGTGACTTTGAAGGGAGTTCTGGTATAGAAACGTGACCCATAGGAACTTTGACTCAATCTTCAATGCATCTAACAAGGGCGAGCATTTCTACGCTCCCAACACGACCGAGAACATCGAGTATGTTCTAAGCGACCACGGAACCACCGGTCCACTCGCTACTTCGTACGGTGGTATTGCACCTGAGTAAGTGTTGCTTGTGACGTGATGGAGAAAGAGCTAACACTACATGATAAGATTCCACAATACTATCATCCAAGGAGTGATTAATGCAGGAGGTGTTGAGTCGCCTGATCAGGCTGGGGGTAACGTTACGGGCATCTCACACGTCACCAACGCCCGTCTTCCTTCGAACTCAACTCGTTCTACCTCTGTGAGTTCTAGCCTCTCTTATTGCTCAGTCTCAAATTGACATTACCGTCCTAGGCAACTGGCTACTGTAAGTCGGCGACAACATGACGGTAAACAATTGTAACTCAATCTCCTGCAGATTTCCCCTACTCGTACCGCCCCAACTTGCAAGTGTCCCTCTATTCTACCGTCACCAAGATTGTATGGACGTCCATCCCGCGTGTCACATCTGGTCAGGCTATTGCTAGTGGAGTTGAGTACATCGATGCCAACGGCGACACTCAAACGGCCGTAAGTGATATGTGAGCTATCTTTCCTGCCGATGGTTTACGAGAATACATAGAACGCCAATACCGTCATCCTCTCTGGCGGAACATGGGGATCACCTCCCATCCTCGAGCGCTCTGGTATCGGAAATGCTACCTACTTGTC